>JTDE01000959.1:163321-188436 GCA_014338405.1 Paragonimus skrjabini miyazakii
TATAAATGACAGGAATTGAGACAGAATTGATACAATTGCAAGCTTTCGTTAAAATGAGGCGCAGGAGGAGATGTAACAGGAAAAATCTATAAATTATTTCCCGAAGAGTTGTAAAGGGCAAGTGCGGATGTGAGTTACTCTCTTTTGCAAGCAATTTGCCGTCTCTATCATAAACAGCAATCGAAAGGCGGTCGCAACAAGCATTGCATTAAAATAGTGATATGGTTTGGAAACAAACCGCATATTTCTAGCATTGTTTGGAAATATGATAAATAGCTAGATTTGACCTGCTCTGGGGCCAGTGATTATAACCAAGAGCCAAAAATCGAAAGCGTGAAGTGGGTCAACTTCCACTTGATAGTATTCAAAAGCGCGCCAAGCGAAAAGTGAACAGATCCCTCAGGCACGTTAGGCAAATGTTGAGCGCGTAATCACCTGAAAGATTGAAGTAATATACGAATCGTCAAGAAACTACAGGTACCGGCTGCACGTATTTCGTCGCAGGACTACTTAAATTGTCACTGCGTTTATATCGGACTTTCCGTAGTAAGCAAACATAGTTGCATGCATCCAGAACAAACAAGCATGACTTTCAGTCCGACGTGAATGATATGCCAATTATACTGCTCCAAGCTAATCCAACAAAATTATCTTCCATGGTATATGTGCATTTGTTTTATACTTGCATTATGAACGTTATACTGTTTTCAATGCTGAAGGAGTGCATGTTGAGTGAAGTAGATGATGACGTTGTGATCAGCTGAAACAGTTTGAAAACAGCCACATTCAGAGAACATTCTCAAGCGGCAATGGTCTTCATGTTATCAGTGGTCTAGGTGATGTGGACTTCGATTCGTAACAAGAACTAGAACAATTCAAATTTTGTTTAATCTACATTCATCAGCTGAAACGGAACACAAATGAAACGAAGCATTCTGCGTTGCTCTCAGAAGTTTTATGAATATCTGAAATAACTTTGAAAATTGACGCCCTGTCTTTTTGTGATCGTATACGTGCAAAATGTGTAGTTAACTTGCACACTTCTATGTTAAGCATATCAATTTAGATCAAAAACAGAATTGATTTTCAATAAGAAAGACTTGTATCCATTGAAATAAGTGCAAATCACGGGATGCACTAGGAATGAAACTAGTCGGAACCGGGTACCCGTATGTTCACGGTAGTGACAATAATCAAAATACCGTCAATGATCGAACTTAAGAGAAACTAAACCGAGTTTCGCTTACTGCTTATGGCGAACATTTGGTGGATTGTTCCTCCCTTTTACGCTGTAGCGAACCGATAAAGCATTAATACTAGGAAACAAAATTATACTTGAGTATTTATACCAATCAATATGTCCCTCTGTAAAGTTGAGCAAGAGGAATATTCCTGACCAGTATAAATATTCATATGTTGAATAAAGGCCTTCAACGCCTGGATGCTAGGTCTGCTTTTGCCCCAATATAAAAACCGTGACATAAGCTGACATAATGGACAAATCGACAACAATACTCAGTTTGATCTAATACCAGAAGCAAACTAATCCGAAGTGAAAGTTTTCGATTTGCGTAAGGAATAATGACATGAAAAAAGATTTACACGGAAATGAATGTGTGACTAATTTCGAAGAATAATGAATTAATTTTATTGCCACAAGTGAAGTGGTTTATTGTAGACAAAATGTGAAACGCAAATGCTTTCGATCGTCCTTTGTTTGGTTAGTATAAGTTAGATTGAATAACCCGGTATGGTGTTCAACTTGGATTCGGGGTGCATTAACACAATACATTTTTTAAATCCTTCCTGTAGCATTACCATACACCGTCAAAATACGGCCCAACAAGTTAATGATTTCTGTGAGTTCAACTTGGAAAGAAGTCCTAATCGAGGGGTCATGGATTGAAATTAACAGTATAGCTACTCCTTTCGAGACAGTCTGGCAACCTGATCATTATTCATAAGCGAAAGTGGTTGAGCGTTCACATATGATAATTCGATCGTGCCTAATGTGAGATCAATGGCGCAATGACAAACACGGTTGCCTTATGAAAGAGTGGCCTGAGTTATAGCCCAGGCCGTGGTAAGGACATGCACTGCTGACGAGCTTTAATGAGAGCGAAACCCGAGTTTGGTGTTTCATTTCTAAAGGGGCCGACCGGATAATCTATGAGAATGCGACAGCTGCGATCAATTGTAGGTGATGTTCAATCTATGTGAAAAACCCGGCATGGAGTTGTACTTCGGTTAGAAGTGCATCAACACAGAACTCCTTTAAATTCTTGCTATTATTACAAATCCATCCCACAGTGAGATTTGGCATATTAAGATCATGTAACTTCCAGTAATTTAATCAAGATAACTTATAGTGACTTTTTTCAGTTATGGGGTTTATGGTGGTTGTTACAAAAATCCTGTTTAGGGAATATCTTCCTTGAATTCACTGTTGCATTCTGCCAGAAGCGATAAAAATACGTGTGTAATGAAGCCCGTAAGATTGTAACCAGACAGGTGGTTGTCGTGGATCGGATTCTGCACATATATATTGTACGCTGGTATAAGTTTGGTGTTCAAATTTGTTAAATATGATAACCGTTACGTAAACGTTTCATCATTAAACAGGGTGACGCGGATGAAACCTAGAGGTTGAGCACATCAGTCAATTATTTATAAGCAGCAGGATAAAAAATTTAATTGGCTGCTTTCAATCACAATTGATGCGGTTTCAGAGTAACACTTAGGCCTGCGAAATAATTTCATCCCCGTATCACGCAAACTTTCGGCTTCGTCTATCGCCAGACACATGTTGGCCACCTATCACCGGATTAATACTGAACCAACATTCACGATTATAATGCGTCATGCTAACCCGCGGTTCCTGCGTTTCGCTGAAGCGGTTGCGATCAGTCGTCTCAAGCCATCATTGTGTGTACAAAATCAATTGTATGTATTATGTATATTATTCATCAGTAATTATATGTAAGCCTGAGACTCCCATGGACCTAATAGTTTGGCGTCGTTGTTCTCCATCTAATTTGCTATTTTATTTCTTCACTCCCACCCCAATAATGTCATTTTTATGTTCCCGGTTATTGTTATTTGGTACTGAAGAGGCAATACGAAATGCTAGCATCTACCACTGTCTCTTTCAACTACTTTATCCAAATTTATGAAGGGAACCAACTGTTCCGAAGTAACTTTTGTAATTTAGACCAAAAATTGTACCATATCGTACCGAAAAGGCGTTCAATAAAGCACAATCTTTATTGTCCAACTCGCTAGTTACCATGCTACTCACGTGCTTGCGTTTATGAACCAGAATTCCAGTCCACAACACATCCGGTTTCCGCTCACACGTCGTGTACATTTCTGCCAGGTTTGTGTATGTGATCGGCGCCTTCTATCCGGGGATTTTCCGCCTGCCATTCCTCATTTGTTGGTCCGATCTCAATGAGCGATGGCTCGTCTGGTCGCTGGTGTTGTCCGCTGTGGGCTATGACCCTATTCTACGACCGCGTAGAGATATTCCTCCGAGTGTTGGAATAATCGCGCCTCCGATCTTGACGTCTATCCCATTTTGCCTGCCATATCTCGCCCGTTGGTCCAATCCAGTTGAGCGATGATCCATCCGGTCGCCCATATTGTCCCCAATCTGCCCACTGTAAACTTTTGGACATACCTTCCTCCCGAGTTGAGGTATTCCGCCAAGAATTGGAATACTCGCACATCCAGTTTGATAATCCACCACACATTGACTTTGAGGCACACAAGACATAGGTATCACAGTGGCTATTTAAAACTTTAAGTGACGCCTACCTGTATCACGCGGAAAATAGTTGGGCAAGTCCCATGTTGGTCAATACGCAAGATGAAGACGAATTCGAAAATATTCAACATTTCTCCCAAATAAGCTGAAAATTTCTTGGATACTCTTAACTTAATATGAGTGTTTCCAAAAGCAGGGTTTTTATAGTCGCAATCCAGGAACAAAGATACAGGATCGTCATTTTAATTCTAGCAAACACATTTGTCGTTGTAATTGAATCCTGCATTTTTTTGGAAGTGTTCATACTTAATTTAACTCGCTATTTACTTTGTTGTTAGTGAATAAGCCCTCAGAACTTATGAACTGTAAGCAGTCGGATATTGTACCAATCAACGCTTTTCATAATATAGCGAATTTATCTTACTTCCGATTCAGTCCATTACTCTAACGAATGCAGTTCACATCACTTGTTTATAGTGTCCACCTTCTAGAATTGGCATCGTTCACTTCAGAATACCGGAATTATTATGAATGGCAACTTGGTCATCCAGCTGATTATTCCAACAGTCATGGGAATGTCTGAACGCACGGGTAAGATATGACAAAGTCCATAGCATATAAAGCATGCACAACAGGAAAGACAGAACAAGTAATCACTTAACAAACTCGGTCTGACGGGCAAGAAACGACGGATGAAAATCCACAAATGATAGCGTCGGTCTAACGTACAGAACTATTGGACTGGAATTCCAGTTTATCAACGCAAGCACATAGATGGCGCGGACATGTGAATTGGGCAATAAAGATGACTTTTTGTTACATATGTACAGTTACCACGGCAATTCGTTTCGTCAAAAAAGAATCCTCACTAATTCGATTACGAGAGAGGAATAATCATTTGGTTAAGTAAGCCGCATGTTCAGTAAGAAGGCTTACAACTGTATACACTAATGTTAGAATCAGACCATCACAGATTTGCGTTCATACAGTTGTAACAAAGATGTAAGTGGTACTCGATTCATGACTTCATCAGATTTTGGTCGCTAAACGAATAGGGGTGGCTTTACTCATAGGTACTAGGAAAATCATAGGTTTTCATTTTGGTGCAGATGTAGTTCAACCATACACAACTAAATCGCCTGTAAGGTAGTATTGTCAGGCCGACTAATTTTGAACACATCGATTCTCTTTTCCATAGGAGATCGGCAATTACTTGTATCACAATCCAGTTCTAACGAAAGGTTTATTAGAAGTAAAATTTTCGTCGTAATTGGTTTTTAATTTATTTTGTAGCCGGTGTATACATAAACGAGCGCAACGAGTTCAGTCAGTGTAACGTCTTCTAAACACATCAGCTGAAAACCGTAAATATATGCTCGATTTGTGCTGACAAAGAACATAAACTAATATTTGAGTCCTACAATTAATCAATGATAACCCGTACAAACACCAACGTTGAGGTCATCGTATCTTTGGCCCCCGTTCTTAATAAATGCGATCTTATGAATGAAAACTCATTGAATCCGGTAGTAATGTCTTCGAGGTTGAAAGTTAATCAAATCACAAATTAACAGTGCGAACAGGAGCAAGTTAAAATATATTCGTCCATGAGAAATTGATACACTGTTCTAAACAAAAACAACATTCGTTCACATATGTAATGTTATAAACTCAAAGAAGTAATTGCAAGAGACTTATGAAAATCCCCGAATATGGACCATGTAGGTGACAACGTTAGTTAAAACAACACAAATAGCTGAAGGTCGTCACGCAACGTGTCGACGGGTGTTCTAAAAAAGTCTAACTGTAACCCCGTTTTATGTATTGACGACGGGAATTTAGCACTGTTACCCAAGAGAGAGACTTTTATCCAACGTTGCATTTGGAAAACTCAACAGTTTAGCACCGGAACTCAACAATGATTCCTAAAGTACGCCGGAATAATAAGGGAACTGTATAAATTATGGCGAAGAAGAGGGAATAATATTGTCGGAAATAAAGACGGAATTTTCAGTGATGTTGGTTCACTTGAGGGTCCACAGTGAACATCATACGAAGGCGTAAAAATGGCTTCTTATTTAATACTGTATCCAACAGGCTATAACTTCTGGATGCAGAAAAGTTCATGCGGTTAGGGATGCCTCGTAGAGAAGTTACTTTTGTGTTCGGTGTGTCGAAACCGGCGAATTAGAGTAGGAAAGAGTATGATTTTCTGATTCCACAACAGCCATCACAGTTTAGGATATATGGTCTGAGAAAAGCAAGTGTGGGACAACCTACGCTCAAAACAACTCGGCTGTGCTTCTGTTAACTCTGGTCACTTATTCCAGAATCCCATGAGGGTGCACTGAATTATATGTGCCCTGGTCTAATGTTACTGTAAAATCCTTCGATGAATTTAGTCCCATATCAGCAAATTAAAGCCATTAATAAACAGTGAGATCTAACTGTTGGCAACGTTAACTGTCGTGAGTGCGAAGGACGAAAATGCGATGAATGAAAGAGAGGATGCGTCAGGTGAATTTGGAAGAATATTAATGTGGTAAAGACGGGCGATTACACTATACTACTCATACTACTAGTCAGTAGCCAGTCAGAGGCATGTAACTGGGTGTTGAAGTAACCGGAGAAAAATACAAGAAACATTGGTATATACTCTGGCACGAAGTGGCGTAGCAGTGGTAAACGTAACGTCCTTAGATAAAGGTTATGCTGAAATAAGTGTTTTTGTTTGAGGCGATGTCGGAACATATACACCGTGTACTGATTTCCCGGACAAACAATCCTTGGATCCTCCATGTCGCTAACTACGACACAAGTGGTGATCTGAGCCGGAGGGTGACCGCATTTCGCGTCGTACACACGTAAACGTGGTAACTAATGCGCCAAACTTTAAGCACCAGATTCACGTGTTACGTCAGACGGAATCGACTTGACAGACATCTCTTTCAGGATACTTTACTAGGCAAAAGTTCATTCCACGTTGACCGATGCGCTGTTGTCTACAACATAAACACGACTAAGTTAGCATACACAAACGCTCAGCCACATTCTGTGAACTCTGAGTAATGACTCCATGTTTAGGATTTTCCTTCATGCTGAAATCAAAAAATCTTTGAACTTGGAAAGTCGTTTGCAGCCAACAGAAAGATTACCATATTTTCTCTACAAGCGATTAAGTAACCTGAGGTAGCTCACAGGCAAAAGTGGTCGAGAGTTCTGACATAACAACTCGGTCTTCTCTAATGTTTTGTCACTGACACAGTAGCTAACACGGTTGCCTGGTCGTTCCTGACAAAGTTTCTCACTACTAACAACCTCTAACAAGAGCCAACCTTCGAGCATATTGATCCTTTTCAAAATGAGCTTGCTGGAAGATCTTTAGAGTGCAAAAGTTGCAGCCGACTGCAACCACCTTTCAATCCGTATCAACCAAAATTCTTTTCTGCCTACCAATGAATTTATGTGTGTATTGTTTTATCGCGTGTTTTCAGAATCACGACGCTTGACTCCAAAAATGAAGCTGTAATGTATTATTTGGTAGGAAAGGTTGCAATTTTTATTCTGACAAGTAAACTGTGAACTTATTTGTAGAATGTTTTTTGTTTTTACTTATCCGCTTCAGCAGTACTGGTAACAGAATTGTGTCACTACTGTGTCTTAGTTATGCCTTCTAATCGATGAGTTTCTCTTATTGACAAGCGCCAATGTCAGAACAAAAGGTTTGTTTTATCGTCTATATGTAACGGCAATTTGATATTTCCTTATTACTCTCCTTCCTGGAAAAGACTATTGCATATTTATTCCGTTACTTGGGACTTTTATCTAAGTAACGTAATGTTTACATGACATGTTTCATCATTTTATGTTGACAATAGCATAACTGGCATTACTTCGGTAAGCATAACTAATGCATTTTCGAATAGATTACTTTGACAGTACACCGATATTTGTGATTTTGTATTGTTGTCAATAGTTTGTGTACTACATGGAGATCGAGCAACTTATGCATTAATCTGATGCTGATCTAAGTTCTGTTGGCTCAGAGCGACATTGTGACGTAAAGTACAATAGGTTTGCTATGAACAGATACAGGTTGTCTAATATTATGCAATGCATTAATTTGCATCTGTAGAAAGCGTCCGAATTCACCTGCCACACATGAGGTTAACAGATCTGTGCACGTACGTATCAAGTGTCACATTCGACACAAAACTGTCTGCTTGTTCAACTCAGAAAACATTTAAGTTAGTCAGCTGATGATCACGCACATTTAAGTGTATTTTCTTCCTTATCCGCTCGTATGTTCAGTCAAACAATAGTGCTCGCTTGAGACAAAGTGTAATTCGGGCTGAACAGTAAGTTTATTTGGATTCGTCATGAAACTGTCTCGTTCAGACGAGCATACCATAATTTGAATCACCTTTCTGATGAAGGCGTCGTCCAAGGGGAGACGAGCGAATCTGAGAAATGTATGAGAGATCCAGGCTTGCTCGTGCGTTAGTACTGGCGTTATCTCCATAGATGGCTTCAGAATGTTAGATGGTTAAGCCAATTATCTCTTGGTGGCAACAATAAAATCCTTGAAGCATACATGACAAGAATAACATTGAGGAAAATCACTTTGTCAAGACGCAAAAATGATGTTTCAAAACAATGCGTGCATGAAGTCGACAGTGGATAAAGGGTTATGCTACCACACAGAAACCCGTTCCACAGATTTAGTGGTATATATGGCCGGCTTTCAAAAGTCCGTCGAAGTGACCTAACGGTTACGAAATCACTGGTTCAAGAAAATGAGAGGGAAGTTTCGAAACTAAGCAGAAAGATTTTTGTGAAAGCAGTCTTTGGTGTTTCAACATTGTGAATGCACATGACCTCTAGCCTGGAATGTTACCCGGCAAGTTGGTAACGTGCACAAACGAATTTTTCTGAAACTGTTTAAAACTATGTATTGGTCATAAACATGAACTCAGCACTAATTGCCATAAAGCATCTATTTTAGAAAAACACTGTCATCAACGAAGTTAGCTCAAAATAAGCTGAAGAAAATGTTACTTTTTTCACAGATGTTTTGACAAGAGAAAGCATTTAAATAGCTCCAGTAAAACGTTGACAGCCAGTGCGTTACAAAAATAATAATTCAGTAAAACGTGGTGTCCATTATGAAGCAAATGAAAAATCAATTATGGCTGGTTAATTATTTGGCAACTAGTTAGAAATAACACTCAAATGAATATTTTGTTCTGACTAACTGTTAGCTCATATGCATTTTTGTTTTACCAAAATAACACTGCTTTTGTCACATTCAACAGTAAAGTTTATGCCAATGATCAAAGACATCAGTCATCATGTTTAATTGACATTGGGAAAACAAGTACATTCAGAAGTAGTTCATTTTTCAAATGATGGTTTTGAGCAGGAAACCAATTTGCGTCAAGTAAGATGTTAATTTTTCATCTCATCACTTGATATGTTTGTTGGAAACCGTACATTAGTAAGTATAATCGTCAGACGCTGTTCTACAGTTAATTATCACTAATTGCTTTAATCGGTTCATATTTATTGGTCCACTGGTCTCACGTCTATACGAAAAGCAACCACTGAAGGATTCTTATCAGCAAAAGATGTCAAACTTCGTTCCACAGCGTCTGACTCGAGACATTTTTCTAGTATTGAGTACTCCCAAATTTATACTTCCCACTGGTTTTAAAATGATAATAGCACAATATACACGGAACCTAAAGTAGTTTTTAAAGTGTATTGTACATCGAAGATGGGAACGAATAGACAGAGTTAGAAATAAAGAAGATTGAGGTCAAAAACTCTTTTCAATGAGAATTACTGTCAAGACAGTTTTTTTGGAAACAATGTTGGACTTATCTAGCACAAAATGTCCGGTTTATCGAAGAAAAAACAAACAAAGAAATCGGCTAACAATAGACATGTCTACAGAAAGATGTCTAAAGCTTTTCATCTTTGGACAATGTTATCTGACAGAATTGGACCAGTCGTAGCTTTTTAGCGATCACTGTAAAAGTGAAGTTCTCTCTATAGCGGACTACTCGCAACTGATGTTAACTCGTTATTTTGTTTACTCTACAGGTCAGTAATGTATTTCTAAATATCTGCCCTTTGTATCGAAAGTGGACTTAAAGACTTCAGTGGTTCCAAGGTGAGCACGTTTCACTAGATCCTGGTGCACGATAAATCCCCGGTAAGGTTTAAAACCATTCAGTCACGCGTTCGTATAAACAGTTTAGGGGTTACCTGATAATCCTTCTTTGGGACACCGTAATGAATGTTGGCTGCGCGCGTTAACCTCGTAACTCATCAGTATGGTGTTCCAAATGTTCTTAAACCTATTAAGCAGCGTGCTGACAGTGGAAAAGGTTGTCAAGGTAATCACTGTTTACGTGTGTCTTTAGACTACACTTTCGTACTGAAAGTTGGGTCAGATCTGCTCCACAGAGCAATATAAAGCTATATGAATTGATCCAGAGAGGTTACCATAATATGAAATCAACGATCTTATGTGAACGGCGTCTAGTCGTCCCAAATGGCAAATAGAAATTAGTGGTTGAAAATGCAATGTCCTGATTGTGCAATCGCTATTTCGTAGCTATCATTTGAAGGCAAGTGGATACTTACTGTTCTCCTTTACGAGATAGCCATGTAACCCTACTGTTACTTATAAAATGAACGTTTAGATTTGAAACTTTACTCTTTATCTACATGACGTTAATTGGTAACTGGAACGTATACTCACTTCAAAAAACGTTCGATTCGGTATCAACTATTTGTCGGGACAGGTCTACATCTGCCTCATAGATGAGGTGCCAAAAAAACTGGAATTGACAAAGTAATTGCTCATTTGTTCTCAAAAACCCTCTGAGTTACTGAACACTCCACTCGACTTAAAGAGCCAAGAAGGTTCTGTAACTGCTTCAGAGTTGCTGTTGTTCATTTATCTACAACGCCTCCTGGAGGGCGTGTAATTTCAGAAATGATATTATGTACATAATATGGAGAACGTTACATTTGTAGGTTATTCTGATCACTTATTCTTTATAGACAATAGATAGCGAAAGTTTAGCATATTAAGAATCACTGTAAACTGTAGTTGTGAACTGAAGGTGCACGCGATAAGACAGATGTGCCTGTTTACAGATTTATGCAGTACTCTCATCCGAACTCGATCGCCCCTGAAACCATAGGCGAGACGTTAGTGGTTTACTCGCTGAAGACCACTTCAACCGTATCTCTTATTAAAACGTTTGACATTTTATCGTTTCTACTCTGAAGTTTATCTAAAAGTCTGTGGCGTATCCTGTACTGGACATACCTCAGTAATCAGACTAGAGGGTGATCGTCCGGTTAAAAATAGCTGCACTACTAATGTCAATTAGGTTTAAATGGAGGCAGGATTAGGAGCACCGTGGTGTACCACAAGTGAGAAATATACATAGCAAAGAGGGTTACATATTACCACCAGCGTGCACACAAAGCAGGTTACATGAATCCTCATATCCGTTGTAGTTGCGCAACCAGCACAGAACACAAACAGGGAGATTGGAACCCTATCGTTCGAAAATGAATCAGTGGCCCTGCTGTTACACTGGTTTATTTCACATCAATCCGTAGATGATGAGCTAACAATATCCAATGTCATAATATTGGCTGAAAAGAGATTATTGGATAAGTAAGCATGCATTCGTACAAAAGACGGATTCTTCTTTGTCATTCATGAGTAGGTTTCTCCTGGCTTCCTTTCACAGGCAGCACGTTGGTCAGTTTGGTATTGGATTTGTGTTACACGTCTACCTCGCCTCACATTCTCAAAAGAACTTTTATTTCACGGGATATTGTGATTTCCTAACAAAAACGGTTGTATTCTCTTGCCTAACAATGTCAACTTCTGATATCCTCACCGAAGATCACCATGTCCATTGGCCTGTTCCATCTATATTACAAATAGTCTTAAAAAAGAATCGTTTTCGTTATGTCGATAACAAAAATAAACAAAGAAAAATGATGAAACACAACAACGACTAAGGTGCTAAGTAATGGGGAATGAAACCAAGTGAATAGCAGAACATTTCGGAAGACTAAATCTAGTTAATTCAGGCGTGGGTTTTTGATTGAAAAGTTGACAACATCTGTCTATTGGAGATGACTGTCAGAAATGTATAGTGGCTCATTACTTTTGCCGAAAGGATATCTAATGTTTACCAAAAAATCACTACTACTGATGTAATATTCCAACTTCCTCTTTGTAGCCTGAAGCAAATGTTAAATAGCTTTGGTTTTTCAGAATGACAACCCCATATTAGACAAATACGTGTGAATCGATTGATTCATATTGGAACATTTGGTTTTGTAAAGAAAAATGATCAAACACTGCGATAATTCTATCAACGAGTAGAGCCATTTTTAGAGTAAAGAGTAAAGGGATATTGTTCCACATTTAATATATCTAGTAATATATGCCCATTATAACTCAATACACTGATGGGTTATAAACTGACATGAGAATCTGATTTTTTAGCAGCGCAAACATTGGTCTCGAATATGACTGGATTTAAGTACATCAATTCCAATTAATATTCGCTGTTGCGTGTAAATTGTTATCTTCGAGTGAAAACATTCTCAATTGGTTTTATCACTTGTTATGGAAACTGACGCAGTGCTCTTGTCCGTTATGTGGCTACCCAGATCACGTTAGTAATATAGCTCAGTCAGCAAAAATATTGTGTCCATATTAAGAATAAACCACAAACGAAATATCAGTTTAAGCTCCGGATCGGCAGACACTACTTCCTAAAAACTTCCTTGGAGCAGAAACGGAGCAATGTTAACGCCTACTGGACGTCGAACGTAGTCATTTCTGATAAATAGTAGGGAATTGGGTTAATTTCAAGTTGAACATCATCAACAACTGATCATAGCTGTCGCATTCACGTAAAATTTCCAGTCAGCCCCGTTTGAAAAGAAGCACTTGATTTGAGTTTCGTTCTTGCTAGAGCTCGTCAGTAAGTTCATATCCTTGTTACACGCGGCACTAGAACTCTGGCTACGTTTTAATGAGGTAGCCATGTTTACTGCTGCGCCAATGACCTCACACTGGGCACGGCCGGATTATCATATGTGAATGCTTGACCACTTTTGCTTTTGAGTGGCCGTGGCAAGGATATGCACTACCGAAAAGCTCTTATGAGAGCGAAACCCGAGTTTGGTGTTTCATTTCTAAAGGGGCCGGCTGGAAAGTCTATGGGAATGCAAACGCTGCGATCAATTGTGGGTGATGTTCACTCTATATGAAAAACCAAAATTCCCCACTACTAATCAGTAATCAAAAATAGCGCTCAACAAGTCAATGATTTCTGTGATTTCAACTTGGAGTGAAGTTCTAGTCGAGGGGTCATCGATTGGAGGTAACAGGACACTCACTTTGTTTCCTCTCAAGGTGATCGGGCAACCAGGTCATTACTCACGAGCAAAGATAATCAGTTTTATTTAGTCCACATGACCATCCCAAATTTAAATGTTATAGGATTGAGAAAAATATAACAATATAATTTTGTTATATCCTTCAGCTCACGGTGATGGAGATGTAACTTGCAAAATTATACGGTTGGTCAAGAATGTGTGACATCTTGGTGTATCTCAAAGAGACCTACGAAATTCATTCGCTTTGTCAAACGCTATTAAACTTGTAAAATTATAGGCTGTCGGATAGCCCACAAGATGAGATACGCAACTTTTGAAACCATATTATAGACAAACTGGACCAAGAGATATGTACAAGTAACTCGCAGAGTGACGAGCATTTCCCTGACCTGTCACTATACTTTTGCGCACGTTCACTCGCAACTCACTACCAAGCACCTTGGTGACTTCTCCTGAACATCAGTAATTTTTCTAGGTCTGAGTTCTAGCACGACCTTGATTGAATATAGGATGTGAATTAGCGAGGACTGCAAACTACTCGAGGTTAGGCACGCTGCAAGACCTAAACGATCTCTTTTCTTGAACGAAACACTGTTTTACGTAATTTGGCGTCTAGTGACTTACAGTGCCTGAAATTCGCTACCTAACTGACTGGCTGGAACTTAGTGCACTAATCGATTTTTTTAAAATACCACTTTCCGAGGTTTTCTTCTGATAACATGTGACACAAGTTCAACAGTGTTTGTAGTCGTAATTTCCTCAATGATCAACTGTTAACAAGACAGCTGTCTGTAATTTTAACATTATACACCACTGATTCACATCCGCTAAAGACTGTTTAGTCAGTTTTCTAGTTTACGCACTTGATAAGCTGTCCAAAAAAGTGCTTCTTTCTTGGTTGTTTATGTTAGAACAAATCGTGTATTCGTCCACGCAGCAAACAACATACGACAGCCATGTTGCACTGTGTGTTGTCCGCGTCGTAGTAATCATGATAGTTATCTGCGTTCATTTTCTGCTAACCGTGGACGGAAGAGATAGTTGAAAACCAACAAGTATAACGACCTTCCTCTAGTGTTTAACCATATCAGCCGACAAAAGGTCATGGCCTACGGCTAAACAACCATTGGCACTATCGCACTGAAAGGCATTCTATTAACTATGCATGCAAACTAGACGTGTACGGTTGAACGCTTACTGTTAAGAATTTCGTAGAAATACCTTTCCATTAGACATAATTAACAATCCCAGATATCTGGGAGTGCAGTTCCGCCGTGGCACGAATTTCACTGTCGTCTTTGCAGTTTCGCCTGTTGCTATCTTTAAGGTGCCAAGCTATCACATTGAGAAAACCAGAACAGTAGTCTAGGCGTCACAAAGCCATCTAAATTAATTGGAAAAACAGTACCTTTTTATAAAGGAACAACAGTATTTACGATTGCTTTTGGGCGACAAGCGTTCTTGCGTTGTGATTGACCACTTCGTTGCTGGTATCCACGAGCTTGCATCAGGCATTTCAGTGGGTTGAATCTGACATTTATTCAAACAGTAGCTGCCCTCTGTTTTTTATAGGGTGGGGCTGATCGACCATAATTTCGTCTGCAACAATTTGTGCATGAATTCTGATTGGCTGAACCTTCCTAAACAACAAACCACCTCAATACAACCTCATTACACCACCTGAATCTCATTAAAACCCACGGCGGTTATCTGTGTACAAAATATGAAGTCAAAAAGAGGTCAACCAAATCACTGTTTACAGCGCTGTTTCTCTGTCGATGTGCGGCCATTTACTTTCCGTTAAAGCCATCTTCACAGATTTTCCACTGTAGACGATGTCAGCTGCCACTATCGAAGCATGGAAACTAAGTGATAGGCTAGTAATAACAAACAAAACCCGTATGACCCGCAGTACACTGCTGGCTTTACCTGACAGACAAACAATTTGGATGAGTTTACTTCAAGAAGGTGGAAGGCGTTGTTCGTTGGGACCTCTGAAGTGAAACGAATGCGATTGCAAGTTTGGTTGATCGCTCCAGAAACTCTGGATATCTGCGACAAACCGTCGATAATCACCAAGAATAACATTTCCCTGGCGGCGATGAAATTAAATTTTTATTATGAGGAAGCTGAAGTGCTCGTTTTCGAGTTTTCATTTAAAAATTTGCTACTGAACTACACGTCAAACTTACAGCATAATAGCAACTCCTTCAGAGCCGCTGTTGGAATGCAGATGTTAAGGTCCAATCTCCTAACAGAAGTACAAATGTAAGCAACGGTTTCAGTAAGAGAAACGTTCACAGGCAGTTTTGTTGCTGCCTATGGAAATATGCAATTGTTATAGCGTTTGGTAGTATCCTATCGGCTAAATCTAAGATCCTTGCATTAATGTCCAAGTAGACAGAGTCTTTCCAGATTGGTATTGGGCGACCAGCAGTGTATTACAGGGTTCCACGTTAGGAAATCTGCTGCCTATTCCGTTTATGTTATAAAGTCAACGGCTTTCAAATCTGCTATTGTTATTGTGTTCCGACAATACTAAAATTTGTTATTGACAGTGCGATTTAAACCAATTACGTAGTTGAGCCACAGACAATCTGGTCTCGTCTTATAAGACTGAATGTGAAGTGATACTGTTCCGTCAGTTATTCGGACAAAGACTCTGGCGTTGTCATAATGAGCGAGAACAATTGTATTACGAAAATGAACATTAACTTGGAAGACCAGCGAAAGTTAAAGTTGAATAAAACAGTTTAAAGTGATTTACTGCTGAAAAAACGGATAACAAGAGAACTCTGGATGTTACTGTTGCACGGTCACTTCTTCGTAAATCACTACAGGCACGTAAATTCAATTACCCCGAAGACATGAAGATTGAGGGCTGATAAAAGATATACAAGAAATAAATACCTCTGCCACCAAGCCTGTGTGTAAACAATTCAACTCATCATTATGGCTCATTGACTCGTTGACATTCTAGAACCCATTCGCAAAATGTTGCCACTCCATTGTTTGAAGGATTCTCTTGGATTGATGGAGGCATTAGAATGTGTGTCAATGAGACTATAGATTACGTTAGACCTTTTAACACCAATTCCTCTTGGTGAGATAGCTGAAGTTTTGCACGATTTTAAATCTATTCGGAAGTGTGACAAAGGTATTTCATTTGAAAATCTATCAGATTTCATCTTACTGTGCACGGAAAAGATCAAACTTAGTGTTGAAGGACTTTTTCACATTCATATAGATGGATTGGCTACGGATAATTCATTAAACCTAACACTGTCTGATATATTAGAAATGATTGAACGATAAGTCGCAGATAGAAAAGCCGAAGCCGTTTTGTATCAACGGCATGTTAATGGTATTTTGATGTTTGAAAACAGTAATCGTTTTGATTTGCATTTTAGCCTTCCTACATCTATTTATTCGAACCTATTCTTGTCTCACAAAACTGAATCAAGCAGCAATTTGGCTATCTTAGATATACTCATCATCAGGATTAAGAGTGGGACATTACAGCAGTCGATCATTGCTGAAGCATCGTGGGGCGGACGATATCTTCAGTTCTCTAGCTTTGTCCTGATATCATACACACGTAGTTCGGTCAAAATCCCGTTTCACAGATAAAACAGATGTCCTGAAAAGTTCATACGGACTCGTAACAGGTTGAACCAGTGCAACAAGCAAGTTCTAACGGCTCAAAAAAGGGTAATGATCTATTTCTGCATTTAAGAAAAGACCATCCAGTACACGGTATCGAGCACGAATTGAAGCATGCCCTTTCTTATAGGTATGTGGCTGTTCACTTGCGTTTGCTCCGAACCACCAGAGGACCGGTCCTACATACTTGCGAAAGCAGTTTTGTCTATTTCCTCTCTGAAGCCGTCTACCAGTTCTCTTGAATCGGTAGCGACCGTACGGCTTTCATGTAGGTCCAACCTGTTATGAACTGCGCACCAACATCAAGTGGATTGTCGTACACTTTAATCCGTTCTTGAACAACATTAGCAGTTTGCCCTGGTATGCTAAATATTTGATCGACATACTTGTGAGAATTTGATTCAATGACTCTTTTAGTTGTAGCTTTAGCCCCTTAACCAAGTCGAACGTGCACTCACCCGCTGGCCGCTGGGACTTGTAAGTGATGTTCTTCAGCCATGACTCCATACAAATGTAAGTGTTCTGACAATATTAGCCATTTCTTGTTTTGAACGCGCTCTTACTCATTGGTCCAAGGGACGTTGTTGCAATATGAACAAGAGACATTTATTCGGGAAAATAGGTAGAAACAAAACACAGTTGTCCTAAGTTAAGAAGCCTCCTGAAACTACCATCAACTAGGTAGTATTCCAAAAAACGCCAAATTAATCGTGGTTATTACATTGGTCTCGAGCTCCGATGGAGCAGTAGTCTGTACGTTGTTCAGACTGTCATGACCTCCTTGGTTAAAATAATCGTTAGTTAACTCTTTACACAGCCCTAACGTTATCCTAATCTGCGTTTGACCACTCTGTCACACCGAGTGGTGTGACATCGATCAATTTGTACTCTTCTCCACATTTGAATCCGAACAGCATGCGAATAGTATAACCGATTCCTGTAACGTTTGACTATTTACTATTGGTTGCTGGTTGCTTAGTTACGGGTAAGTAGTGAAAGGTTTGCTAATATAAGCTGGACATCGCTCATGATTGATAGAATCTTCCGCGTTCGCATAATTTTTTCAACGGATTTTTGTTTATTGTAACTTGGAGTGAAGCCCTAGCCGTGGGGCCATCGATTGGGGTCGACACAGGAATGTTACTGTCTCCTTTCAAGGCGATCGGGCAATCTGAGCACTACTCACAAGAAAATGTGACTGAGCGTTTTTATATGATAATTCAGTCGTATCTAAAAAAGGTCAATGTCGCAGTGGTCAACACGGTTGCCTCGTCAAATCGTCGCCGAAGTTCTAGTCCCGGTCATGGCAAGCATGTGCGATACTGACGAACTCTAACAGGAGTGAAACTCAAGAATAGCATTTCTCCTTACAATATACTGCCTAAAATTCTGTGAGAATGCTGATGCTTTACTCGACTGTGGAGGATGCTCAGCTCAGATTGCCTGTTTGTAACATCATCATCATCATCATAACAGCCATGAGCCTGACCAAAAGGTACTGTGGCTCGGGCCGCCGTTCACCTCAACAGTGACGTAGAATATCCTAGAAGAAAACGTTACTGAGGAGGCTGAAAATTATTGAGAGAAGACTAACAGGAAGAATTAGAAATGGTATGGATACAGGCCTACCATTGACTGCGACACATCGCCATATCGGATAGAGTCTCTAACCAGCGGTTTGTAACAACAATCTGTAAGTTACTTTCGTCGAAAACATGAATAACAGTGCACCCCCCCTCATGAACGCTCTCATTTGGTAGGAAAAGGTATGAGTTTATTAAGATTGAATAAAGTAGGAAGTGGTATTCCCGGCTTGTTTAGTGATCGATTTAATTTCCTCCGTTATTCGTTGGTTGATTTTGCTGCTAGTGAGTTTCGGATGGATCATGTGTTTATACTAACTTAACTTTCGTTGGTTGTCTAACTCGTTTCAAACCACTATGACTGCATGCTATTGATACACTGGCGAGTGACTAGTTATTGTACGCTGATGAATTATGATTGCCTTGTTCGTATAGTTTGTATTAATTCCTTTACTAGACAGCGGTTGCAATAACGTGCATTTAACGATCAGGTGTCTTTAGACGTGTGGCGTCTCTGGTGGCGTCAGCCGATGCCGATCGAACGCCTGGCCAATTACCTCACACCGTGGTTGTCTCCGTCCCAAAACACACGTGCAGGCCTCGGTCCATTGTCGTTCGACCCTAACCCAATGTCACGCCTACCTACATCACGTAGTGTGGTCCTCGCGCGTGTTTATTCATAGGCACGTGATAGAAAATTTACCGGCATGTGGTTCATCTCAAACACGCGAATCAAAACGACGTGGCTGAGCCAACGATGATGTCCAGCTGCTAACTCATTAGCCGGCCACTCGCGCACGATCCTGCTATGGAGATACCATTATCCCTCCTCTTTCCATTTGAACATATCGTGTCTCCTCACATCAATCTACTGGTGATCGTAATTGATTTGACCTCTTATCGCCACCGAGCCCCAATAATCCATTAACAAACGCCAATTAATGACCAACTTTTTTTAATACTGTATTTTGTTGTATGTCTACAATGAGTATCTCTATCTTAGATTATTGTCGCTTAATATTCGTAGTGGTCTGTTACGGTTCATTACATGTACCTTCTTCAATGCGGTCTGCAACACTTTCGTTTTTCAGGGACCATCCCGAGGAATAATTACTATTAATCATGTACTTATCATTGTGTTGGCAGTTTCGATAAAAATGCAACGAATTGCTGTATCACACTCACATCCAATGGATTACTTCGGATAAAGTACTCCCTATCTCACAAGTAAGCACCTTTGTTTTATTCAGAAATGGCATCTCGGTGAAGGAACATTGTAATGAGTTTCTTATCTGTTACCTGAGCCCGTATGACGCTGCCAAAGCGTTAGCGTACATAACTGTTTTACATCACGTGATCCAAAGGAATCTACTTATAACCACCGCTGAATCATGACCAATAGGTTGGGGACCATAAAAACTAAATTGTTGTAAGTGCTTTTGATATGAAACATTTGAACGCAGAAATCTGACTTATACAACGGTCATGCACTGGAATACTGAGGTGAAACGTAAGTCAAGGGAACCCATAACTTTGAGCTAATTACTCATGGTATCCCATGAAGTTTCAGTAACAGTTCAAATAGCTTCTTCTGTAAAAGTATGGAAACATCTGCCAAGCTTATTGCCTTCCAGAATATGTGAGCTAAGATCGATCACGTGTGCTGACTTAGTCAAACTGGTTAAGGCAATATGCCATCGATCGATTCATTTTTAAACCACTTTACCAATCTAGTTAGGGCGTGCTATTGTCTGAGGTCAGTATGGGAGATTCGGCAGTTAATGACAGCCGATCACTTATCCCATTTGATAATGATGACATTTATACTGACTGTTCGACATTTGCGTCAATCAACAAGGATATCACCGGTTACTGTCAGGTTTTAGCATCCAGTGGACTAGTATCAGGAATAATTTTGTTACCAACCATTCTATTCAGTCTACTGTTTGGTATCATTCTAGTGACTATTCACTTTCAGTGCTCAAGGTCACATGCTGGTTATAGGCTCTATGGAATCGCCCATTGGGGCATTCACTTATGTTTTGTCCTATCCGTCGGAATATTGTATCTGTTCTTCTGTCGTGGACTACCTTGGCTCGGATTTCCTGGCATTTACGTACATACCCGTGGCAGCTACTCCTGTCAAACGATGCATTTTCTAAATTCTTTGGTATTCAGTTGCATGGCAAACTTTATGTTCTTGTCGACACTGAACTGTACGCTGATGATTCAGTTTTGCGGACAAACACCACCAACGGCTTCACTTACAGTTGTGATATTGGCTGTGCTCTTCTCTGTCACATTTTCTCTTCCCGATCTGTTGGTGACAAATCTTTGGCGGTTGGATGGTCGTTTACATTGCTCTACGAATGCTACATTACCAAAACTCATCATTCTGTTAGCCGAAATTCATCGTTTTTTTCTCGTCCATGGCTTCTTACAATGCATATTTACTTTTGGTCTGCTCGTCCTTCTGGGTCGACGGATAACTCAGTTGGAAGACACCACCCATCACTTACATGCGGCTTCACAATCAAAAGATGACATTTCCGAAATGGTTCATGAAATTTGCGAGGTATTACGCAACATACGTCGTCAAGCCGAGATGACTCTGCGACATTCCGCCATAATGGGCACAATATTTTTAGTAAAAGCGTTAGTGCGGTTAAACATTGGGTTCGAGCTCTATTTATTTCGGTCTAACAAACGTACCACCTCGCGCTTACTTTTATACACTCTGTTTGGTGTGGATGATATAATTGATTACTCCCTCATCTTACTATCCGCTTACTATTATTGGATCCATTATTATCATTTTCCTGCTGTAAGAAGTCACTTCCAAAACCACCAATCACAATCGCACACACGAGATAGTTCAATAATGCCAGTTAATCCGAATTCTTTGTTGTTGTTAGAACGCTGGGCTCAGCTCGTTTCGTTTACCAGAAAGTTTGACTACGATTTACACAACCAACTGTTATCCCTAAACCCACTCATTACACAAATCACAATACGACGTGTGATCCGTGATTGGAAAATGAGGAATCTATACCCATTCTGAGATGTACGATGTTCTTGTTATTCTTGCTGTGTTACAGCTACCTCTCAGTGTGATATCATTTATTTATACAGATGACGTCTTTTCATAGTCACCATTATTTTTCTGTCATTATACTTTCAATAAAAATATGTGCATATAAACATAATATCAATGTACAGAACTCTTTGATTCCATCTTATAAACTATATCGATGTTGTTTGAAGATTTGGAGCTTTCAACTCAAACACTCTAGCTGCTTACAACATCGTATTTGATGCTACGACGTATAAAGTTTAAAAACCAAGCGTTAAGATATCAGTCGCTGAACAGCCATGACGTATGCGCGACTCACAGAATCGATGACACGGGACTCAGTATTATCTAGGAGGTAATCGAGCTCAATGGTCTGAATGTTGCTGCCTCGCTAAGCTATTCGTGACGTAGGTACCTTTAATGATACGTAGCAGTAAAAATCGTAGGAAAGCTGTCTCACTGATGACGCCATACTTCCAACTTTAGCTCGGTTTTTGGTTATAAAGTGTAGGCACTGTGTTGTTGAATGTTTTAACTTAGACGACTACTTTAAGAGCTAGGTCTCCTTCCTTCAGTATTTTTTTTACATCCTATGTTGGGCTCGCAACTTTTCGATGTTGCTTGCCAGTCAATCATCAGCGCAAACCGCTGGAGCATTGATGATGAACTAGCCATCATCATCATCATCATCATCGTCATAACCAACAGTGACGTGGAACACCCTGGTAGAATAAGTGTTAGAGCAGTGATGACAGTGATACCATTCGTAATAAAATTAATGACAATACAACTACTAATAACGATAACAATAAAGAAGAGGGACTGAGCCCAAACCTGGGCAAAACTGCGTGGTGGTCAGGCAACAATATGGTCAACAAAATATGAAGACCCTAATTGTTTCATTGAGCAAAGTGGGTAAGTGTCGCCTGCTTGGCTGAGGTCCTCTTGATCACTCAGATCGCCGGTTAGAAACGTAAGTAAGCTGACGAACTACAATGACGCCAATATTGAGATGGCGCTGCTAAGAACTTGCTCAATCACTGCTCCATCGCTGTTCAACCACTCTTGCTGGTAATCACGTACTCCCTTATAGTACAACTCATTGTAACTACTTGTTGCAAGCGAACAAAGAAATTCTCATAAAAACGGACTGTAAACCGTGTTACTCAGTGTTCGAGTCGCAGAGTGAGCTATTGATTTGTCTTGTTAAACGATCTGGATATAAGCTTAGCCATCGGATCCTCAGTGAAGACAAGGTTAGTGGAAACACACTGTTTATTTAATGAAAATTAGCTGAGATTTTGCACCAAATATTGCATTGGTTTCAAACTAAATGGTGATTGGTAGACCTTCTGTATGTGAGCTTCCGAGATGGATTACTTGATCAGACCGTTACAGCAACGTTTACAATATTATTAACGCAAGATACAAACAAAACCTGGTCGCGTGTTTGGTAGATAAAGTCAGAAAAATCCGCTCAGTACTTGCTCCGGAACATACAGTTTGTAGCCTGTACTCTACACAAGGATGACTACTCTGACAACTTTGTGAACAAACATATGAAAGCGCTTCAAGCTTTAGCAAGGATTCAAGAGGTTGACAGCCAATTGTCATGTAATTTCCACACAAAGGGGATATATTGACCAAATCAATAACACGTCGGTTTACTAGTTTAGTAGCCAGACTGATTAGTTCACTCATCAGTTCCCTATTGGTCACTTTAACTATGACGGATAAAGTGCCGGTCCACAATTCATCTATAGTGATTTACTCGTTCGTTTGCAATGGCTCAGCAAACAACGTGGTTCGTGAGGCTCGGCATTTGTCTACAAGAATCGGAGAGCATCATCCAGTATGGATCGGGACAGGTGAAAGACAATCAATCACAAATGTCATCTGCATGACAGTAATCACCAGATCAACATAGATTAACCGCTCAGTGTTATCTATAGTGTTCCACCGAGTAGGTCAAAACCTGTTCGCCAGTAAACGTTGGCCAGTGCTATTCGATTACATAGTCCAACCTTGTATGGACAAAAAAGTTCGTTCAGTCGCTTCAACTCTCTTGGCCATTAGTTGATTTACCTGGTCGATGCGTAGACAGTTAACACCCAACTGGCGTTCACAAACACAAAGTGAGATAGTGTGAATTTCGTATGTGACTGCTTTTATTTCTACTTTGATTTATATTTGTACCACCATGATGAGATTTCATCGAAAGCATGTTTCCTACACTTTGTGCTCTATGACTGAATGGGAGTTTTCGAGACAACAAATCTATCGGAAATTGCAAGTTGTCAGTGACGTTTATCAGTAGCGTTCATCTGACAAAACATCCAACGTGGTTGCGACTATATGCTGATGGATTTGAAGTAGTAATGTGAGTGACTTATTCGGCTTGGACCGTCTTGCTGAACGGTCTTCAACTAATGATGTTACCACAACTTTAATGTGAATGATAATGTGATCTTTCCCGATGATAACGTTGTTTGCCTCATTTCACAATCAGCTTTAAATTTTTCTAAGCTGACACTAGAATTACATGTGTGTGATTCCTATCTTCCAGTTGGTGTTGCAGTTGTTCTGGTTTGCATCCGTGCGATAATTTTTATCGGAGTTGGTTGAAAATAAACGTTTCTCAGAACAATAGTAATGTACTTAGATGCAGTCCGATAATAGTTATCCAGCGCATCACTCCATTTCTACGGTTCGTTACTGTTTGTCACATTTTTCACTAAGTTGGAAGCCGGTTGAAAGAGGAATCACTGACTAGCAAGGCAACTAGAAGGTTGTGAGTTGAAGTACAGTATTCGACATTTAAGTAATAGTACGCAACATGCTTACAAAAGTGCCTGGGCGTTGTAGAAAAGGCTAACTGTCCAAATTGTTCGGCTAAACCATTTTTGCCCAAATTCACGGTAAAGTTACACGCCTGAAGTCCACGTTCAAAAATATAAAATATCAGACATGTTTTGCGTTGTATAACTTAAGAGGAAACCGATTCGTAGAAATACTAGTCTACAGGTTCATAGACCAGTTTATAAGTTGCACAGCATAAACTAAGTGCGATTTCAGTTTAACCGCAAATCCACACAGCTACCACCCAAAATAGACAGACGTGTAATGGTAATATCTGAGTAAAGGAAAAATAAACCGAATTATTCAATTAAGAACAAGATCAGAATTCCTTACATCTACCCAAAAAAAATAGCAATCGGATTAAGATCAATCTTGAAGCTTCTACTGACACGAGGTTTTATGAAAATTCGACTTTGGTCTTCAGTTACCTTGTAAACACAGATGTAGACAGTCAAACGATATGGTTGGCGGCATCCGAAACGGATTAGCCTGTCACAGTGACCGAAGCCAAAGAACGCCTGCTCTTTAAACCATCACCGCAAGTGACTTGCGCTGCACCACTTGCAGTTCCACTCACACACCACGTATCCGGTGTAAACCCGAAGGAATAAGACCAGTAGGTGTGTGAATGACGCCTTTGAATCCACGCCGGCCAATGCTGGTTAGCCAATTGAATAGCTAGCACAAAAAGGAAACCCTTATCTCTCGGAAAATAAACAGT
>JTDE01000960.1:14003-36771 GCA_014338405.1 Paragonimus skrjabini miyazakii
GACTGTCCGACTGGGAGATCTGATTTGACTCCCTAGTTGTGGCCGAGTTATATAGGGGTTCAAGTCCCGGCAGTGGCGATGATATGCACTACTGACGAGCTCTAATGAGAGCGAAACTCGAGTCTAGTGCTTCTTTTCGAAAGGGGCCGACTGGATAGTCTATGTAGATGCGACAGCTGCGATCAATTGTGGGTGATGTTCAACTTGAAATTAACCAAATCCCCGACTACTCATCAGTAACCCATTAAATAGTTGGACCCCATAAGTTAGAAGTAACGGCTATTATGCCAATGTGATTGTATTAATCTGTGTCTACAGACGATGTTAATAAACGAGACATTAACCATTTATCTTTTTGAGGGGGCAGAAACGCCGGTTATTTTGCGATTATATGACCCATGCGTGGACAAATGGTATAGTTGAACTACAGTTAGATCACCGTGTGAGTCAAGTATACGTTATAAAGGTCAAAAAGCACAAACGTGAATGTAGTTGAATGGAGAACACAAACCAGTCGCAACCGTACATAGTTCAGGCTCAGAGACAGTGTTATAAGCCAGAAACGCGGTTGGCACACGGAACAAGTGGCACATATTTTAAAATCTCGAACACACGCATACACGTTTAAAAGCACACAAAGTTAAACCGTGGACGTTACAGTTGCCAGTAACAAGTCCGTGTGTGGAAAACACCATTTATTTCTGGAGTGCATCCCAACGTTTATTCACGTATTTTCCCCCGGTAACCTTGATGCATCAATGCGGAATTCCGCCTGACTGCACCCGAGTATTACGGTGCGATCACTCATTCTGACAACACTAGCTCCCACGCAGTAAAATAGCATAGTAAGTGGGTGAATGCAACCGCAATGTGGTCAGAATTGCGGGCAACTTAATTATTCATAATGTTGAGCAACAGTAAAACAGTGTCCAATAACATTACTCCAGCCTGGAAATGAAATAGAGATCCGGATCGTTAGGGTGATGATACCGCCTCTTCTTCAGACTATCGGAAGTTTTTGTTTCCACCAACTCAACCGTTTCAACCTCTTGAGGAACTAAAATCAAATTTAAAGCAACTTTTAGTGCCCAGTCGTATACCCTTAGTATCAACAGAGGTATGTACAAGTGAATCAACCTGTAAGTGGTACACAAGACCATCTGCGGTAAGTGACACGGCTAGTTCCTCGTTCATCGTAGATTTAATGTCTTGCAAGTGTTTATACGGAATTAGTTGATTGGAAGGATGGCTCATTTAGTAGTAAAGGTTTTTGCCAAAAACGTGGGGATATTCAGTGCTGCAAATAATCGATCCCTCCGTCAAAGTTGTAATTAACCAATGAAATTGCATCATACAGTTTGAGTTTGAAGTTAAAGCACAGAGTTGGGAATATTCTGTTATTCCCTTCCCCAGAACAGTGTCAGATTTGGCTCCTTTGCAAGTTAAAGATCGGTAGATTGCACGTGTTCAAGTAGCGGATGCTTCAACGAATAGGAGAATCCATAATCGTTAGACTTATAATCAAAGTGTTCAAAGTGTTCAAGCATAACACACCAAATTTCAAGTGATCTTTGGTATTCTGTGAGCTCAAGTGAAAATTCATATCTTCCAAAGTGTAAGAATTCATTAAAATGTTTTACTGACATGTACGTCACATGCAGTAGTTTGGAGTATGCAGTGGTAATCATAAATGTAGTTACTTCACGCCGGGAGCTAGTTAGTTTGTCATATCAATAGCGCATACAGTAGGAGAACGAAGTTGTGATGTAGTCAGAATTATGAACAGAATAATAATGTATGCGGCAAACAACAATAAAACAATGATTACGTAACAATTACGATCACAGTACTATCGTTGAAGTCAGTGTCGCAATGATCATCAGCGATCATTACCCTTTCAACTTACGCTTGATACATGGTGTCATTATCACTCATTCTTCACTACCGTCTCTGCACACCTATGGACGAGCCATGTTCCGAAAGATCCGGGAAGGCCTAGCCTACGCCAGCCTGAATTGCGTCTTACAGTGAACGAACCGTTAACTCATTTTACGTCACATCAGAACCTTGAGACAACTAGCTACTTCCGGATTTACAACTAACGCTTTACCTGCAAACCATTTCGACTGAAACCTTAAACAGAACGTTTAACGAAGGAAAAGCAAACTTTGATGGACGCGTTTCTGACCAAAAACGATAGCCTCCCGCATCAGAGGCATGGATTTTGTCGTAAACAGCGCAAAGTGGCCGTATGCGCCAAACACTTGGATCACTAGTTATCATTTGCAAATTTTACTGCTGACTGTCTGGAAAGTTCCTTCGGGCACTTTCCTTCCTTGACCGGACCGAACGCTTCTAAATCAGCCTTCATGAGACATTCAGGAATTTTCCATTTTTTTGTTTCAAGGCAGCGCACATGTAACATGGTGAGTATATATTTGTCTTCAAAAAAACTACTTGGGCAGAACCACCGACTACCATTTTCAATCCTAATCGTCCTTCGTATCTCTCTCCTAATTTTACACGAGCTAATCTACGTGTCAAGCCGCTCGTGTTACATGCAAACAGGTAACTGTGGCTTAATGCAGTACATTCCACCTGTACTGAAGCACTGCGCAGGCGACCTGGAGAAATCGCTTGCTTGTTGGTTGCAGCAGTCGTGTACAAGTGGTAGTGGGCTGCTCTTTCGGAAGGATGGTGTTGCCTCTCCTATCTAAAAACTCCTGTTACTTCAGACTGGTTGCTCTGCTGCCAATTACGTAAAACGTCATGAAGAGCATTGTGCACGACTCCGTAATTATTTACTTACATGCCAACCTATTTTAGTACCGGAACATGCCAGATTTAGGAATTGTTAATCATGCGCGACTAACCAGGTGGTTCAGACTGACACGTGAATAAACGCTGCTAAATAAGCTTGCTAATAGATGCAGCTGTCGTAGGTTTCACAAAGATTTTTGATAGAGGTGTTCACAGTATGCTGTTGAATAAACTGGTAGATCTGACTTATGCGTATGGTTAGTTTTGAATCAAACCATACTTATCTTGTCGCGTATACACCGTCGGAGTCAGTGCCGCAATTGGTTTGCCGAACAGCTGCAAACCGCATGCTTAGGCATTTTCAACGACCCTTCCTCGGTAAATACATTCTTCTTCGTTATGTACGGTAACGACACTAAGTACCGGCACACCTTATGTTTTTCCGGAGAGTCAGAAGACCTTCAAAAGCATCGGATACCTTGCACTAATGGTGCAGGGAAAAACAATAACTGTTTGACCCGTTCAGGGCGAAGGATTGGCACAGTGAACACATCGGTACCGTTACCTCAGCCAGTCTACCAGATTCGCGATTTACGTATGGTAAGCATGTAGAATCTCTATCCTAGTGCTGAGATTATGCTGTTGGTGACGAAAGTCGTTAAAAGATTGGTAATGGTCCATAGGGATTTCAAAAGATCTTCAGCTGTTACCTTCTCACTTGGTATGACCACTATTTGAAACCCATATTCAAACTTGTGAATCCTACTAGAAAAAAGAAGTGACTGCTCTAGAGGTCATCCAATGGAGGGCTACGGAAACATTTGCCTTATTGTGTCAGGGACGTTTCATTACTGTAGAGCTGTAGATGGCCTAAAAGTTTTGGTACCCAACTACTTTCTAGCAGACCAACTTAAGAGAAACCTTTTTATGAACGCTGATAGAATAAATCTCGAATGCCGCAAGTGCAACGTTTGTATACAACATGGCAGCCACCTGTGTGGACAGAATAATTTTGTCGTTCGTGTCCGCTCGGTCTTGAATGCAAGGATTGTACTGGCAGCATATGCCTGTACACTCAAGAAGAACTCAGAAGATTGGTTTACCCAAAGGTGGACATTGGTATTGTGGGTAACTAAAACCACTGTCTTCTCATTATGATCGTTTTCTGTCCCTCCTCTGTTTCATTTTCTCACTAATTTCTATATTATTATATCTATTTGCAGTGTTCCTACTTATTATCCTATTGTTGTGAAACAAGACAGTACAACCGCCCTAGCTACTGGTATGCTGCTATCTGCTTCAACTCTCAACACTCTAAACATACTCTCACAATTTCAGCAGTTCATATGGTGGTTGGAGATGGACGATCACTTGACTAAAACAACGGGATCGGATTTGTGAATTAACACAACCTATGCGACCGATTTATGCCGGGATATATTGTGACAAGGATATCATACAAGTATTGTACTTCCTACCACTCAATTGACCGATAAAACCAGTAAATGTTAACATTGACCAGCATCCTTCGTTTGCAGCATTTTTGAATTTAAATCCAAACCTAAAGGAAGACCAATGATTGAAGACGTCCGGATGTTAGACTGGGTCGTATTAGAGAATAATCATTGTCCTACTTGTCGGTGTAATCAATTCATCAAGTACACTAACATTTTTTGCTTTCTCATAGATCTAAATCATTCGTTTATTTTTTCATCTAACTGAGAATAAGAAGTAGGATAAGAGATCACCATTTTTCTAGAAATAAAATCACACGTCCCCACCGGTTGGTTATAATGTCCTTTTCCTGTGATATCTGCGAGACAATTTCTGGAGTTGGTAATGATTCCTAACTGATATCACGGTTTCGCTGTTTTAACTGAAATGTCCATTTTGATAACACTTATCACATCTGATTAGTGGACAGCTGCAAGACTTCAATCATCTTGATTTGCTAATAAAATCGACAAAGACGACTCAATTGACCCAAATTTTGACCGGAAATATACACCAGTGACATACATTTGTAATCCTATGTGCATTGACTAGGTTATATGATTTTGACAATAAGTACACAGTACTGGGATTTGTGAAACAGCAGAAAATGTAGTAGACTAGTAGCCGGCAGTGGTAAGGTATACTAGTCAGATATATATCAAGCACTTGTCAGATGTTTTCCAAGTGATTCGAGTTTCCAGACTAAACGTGTGATTGATTTGCGGTGTCTAGTGTAGAAGCTAATCTAAATATCCACTGTGTTGATAGGTTGGTGATGATTTCAATTGTGGAACCAAAAACGTCCGTTGAAAATTTTTGTTGTTGTTGCGAAAACAGATCATTGTAATTTGCATTGCACAAACTGTGCATACACATCGGCCTAATCTCAATTTGTAATCGCAAATGCATTTGGTGTCTAGACTTTCGTTTGTGTGAAAAAAAGTGGCTCTTGTTCGTTGTTATAATCTTGCATTTTTTTTATCTCGTTGGCAGACTGATTTGCTTATCCCGTACAGATATCTTCTTTGTTCAGTATACTAGCTATTTATTCACTCGCCATTTTAAATGACAATTTTGTTCAGAATCATTTGTTGACTATTCTGTAACCATACACGATTTTTGTCGATTTACCGACCAAATTACCCCACTGCTTTTGACCAATGCAATAAATAACTTGTCTTATTTAGCACGTGGTAGTCACACTACTGGTAGACAGTAGGGGAATTTGTCTACACATTAAGTGAGCAACACACAATTGATCGCAGCTATAGAAAATTTTGGCCAGCCCGTTGTGAAAAAGCAGTGTACTCGAGTGTCGCGTGCCATTAGTATATATCACTGTCACGGTCAGGATTAGAACTTCGGGTAGGTTTTCATAAGCCAGCCGGGTTGACTGTTGCGTCACTGACCTCACACTGGGCATGACCTGATCACCATATGCGAACGCTTAGCCACAGTTGTCCGTGAATGATGCGCGGATTCTACAATCATCCAAAGAGGAGACAATAGCTTTCCTGCTAACTCCAACCGATGCCGCAAGATTGTGACTACTCTCTTAGTTGAAATAACAGAAATCGTCAAACTCGTTGAGTGATGTTTCGATTGGTGATGAGTAAATCTGCATTACGGTCCTCTTGATATTCATGATCACTTCGAATTCAATTGCGGTCATTTAGCCCCGTTTTATTTTCTGATGTGCCGTCCCAGCGGCTAGCAAGCAACCGATCTTTTGTTATTTTGACAAAAACTTTATACTGTGTTGCTACAAAAACAGGACAGTGCGAAAAAAACAACCAGTACACTGACTTCCTTATAGCTATTATGAATCTTTTAAAAGTTCATCGTTGACAGTCACCACTATGGGAAGCAGACTTAAAAGACGCACCACTCACGTTTCGTTTTTCTAAACCAAAGTTTAATCATGCATCATATTGTTATTCAGACTACTTTTGCTTGAAATGTTGAGGAGTTGTTAGCTTCAACAAGGAAAACAGAAACCACCATTTTCCATTTTCGTCACCCTTGGCTTAAAAATCAGCTCGATATTAAGCAAAAGGAAGAGTGTTGAGTGATTTTTTGTATTCTATTTTGATTTGTGAGTCAGAACAATAGGCTGTTGCTGACGGAATTTTTGTGTTTGACCACTACTGTCTTGTTCGAGTGGTTACCGTCAGCCGGGTTGCTCGTGCAGACAATGTGTGCTTACAAAAACCCCAGACATGCGACCATTTAGACAGATCAAGCAAGTACACAGCCTACCTAGTATAAATGAACGCTCAGCATACAAGAAACTATTTATAACTTCCATCGAGGATTGCACAATATACCAAAAGATCGTCGCGAGACGATGTGACCATAGATTATGAAAATCCGAAATACTCAGCTGAAGAAAGTCAATATTATCTGCCGAGTGAAGGACTTCGTCATCGCTGTTGATTTATTTGGGATTCTAACAGATATAGGATGAAGATCACCCACAGTTAACCCAGGTGTTTTATTCCGATGGACACTTTCGGTACATCTGGAGATGACACCCCAGACTTCAGTTTTGCTGTTGCTGGGAATTATCTGCATACTGTAAACTTGCACTGTTTAGAAAGTGGGCTTTTTCTATAAACACAGTTGTCCTCACCACGGAAACAAACTACTGGTAACACCTAAACGTTAATTAAGTTCATTTGTAGGAGCTTTCAGATAACACTGACAGAAGTCAATGGCCGTACCTTTAGTTATGGTGAACGGCCAAACGATAAGAAATTCTCAGCCATCCAGGAAGCGTCAACTTCCGTCATCATTCTTTATATATATATATATATATGTATATATATATATATATATATATATACGGCCTCCTTGAATGCTGCTTCGATCTGACTAGTTAGAAGCATGTGGGTGGTTGTTTACATTGCTTGCAGTCTATATCGAAAACGAAGTGTGTGGGTGGAACCGTCAATGACGTTTCACAAACCGCCTGTTGCAAAGCGTTTTTTAGAGTAATTAGCCTTAATGGGATGCTCCAGTCGAAGTTTTCATCAGTCCTGTGAGAGAACGTAACTTAATCGTGAAAATCAAGCAGGTACACGAAGTGCAATGTTGGCGTAACAATTGCGATTATAAGTTCCACGGTTAAACGCTTCTTAATTATACGGCTGACAATACTGGTGAAGTGAATGTTCGGCGACTCTCAAGTCTTGTAAGAACATGGGTCATGGCGAACAACGCCAGTTGTTACGAGAGCAGCAAGAGTACGAATAAACATATACTACGTTATGGTGTCCACTTTCAAGTTTGAAACCAACCCACTATATAGCCGACTGTTCAAAACTAGTTTCACATTTTTCCGTCAGCTGGGGAACAGCTTCATCACCTTCTATTCGCTGCATGAATTGAAAAGTTGGTAGCATTTTGTTACTAGATATAAAGTATTAGGCGAGAAAATGTAAAAAACCGGTTGCTATAACATAGCCAGTGTAGATCAGTCAGTATTTCTTTTGTGCTTATTCTACCTGTCAGTTTTTTCACAGGCCCAAGTGTTGCCGGTCATTTGCTTGTAGCTGTTTCTCACAGTATAACGCTATTTCTGGATTTTTCCGTCCAAAACATGACATTTATCACCTTTTATGCCCCAATGGAATGCCAGATTTTTTAGTCTATATCGGCCAGTTGATCTAATTCGAGCAAATTCCATTGTGTCGGATAAACTGATGAAGGTCATATGTGAATTCGGTCAAGAAATCGCAAATGGGTGTATGAGCGGAATTCCACAAAAGCCACGCAGACGATTGGGATCATAAACTAAACAACCAGAAACTGTTTTATTCATCCTGTGTGTGAATAAGAATTAAGCCAACGAAAGAGTCAACATGATCGTGATAAACTGCAAACACACTCCTAATCGGGTTGAACACTGTAAATTAATACGTTCAGTTTTTGTGTGTTTAAACTGACTCAAACATGACTAAACATGACTTCAAACAAGACTCCAGTTTTAAAATATCGCTAACATTAAGTGCCAACAGTTACCTGCATGGACCAGAACGACAGTCCGCTAGTTCAACATTTTACTTGATGCGATACATTCTACACGTTTTAGTATTGTGAGTGCTTAAATATTTTAAGTTGATATTTATTCAAAGATTCAAGTAATGGCTGTATTAGTTATTTAATCATTAATGAACTTCACAGCCGATGAGCTGAGTAAAAATATAATTACCCATAACGTGACAATGAGTCATATGAACGTAAGCTTATCACTTTATGACAGGAGTAACACAGAGACTCAATCGAATAATTTTCTTGTAAGGCTTCACATAACTAAGCCCGCGCAAGCACTTCACATGAGCGCTAACGAGTTGGGGTTCGTGAGGACTTTGAAAGCGATAAAGCTCCTTGTTGTTCACGCAGAATGTTAAATTCACGTTATTTTTAACTGAGAACCACAAGTATAGTTATAGATACAGTATGCCAGCTTGTCTAGTGACTCACCCATTCGTTTGGAGGCCTTAGAGACAAACAGATAATCGAATCCAGGAACGTACCTACGGGTACTGTTTCGTTTCAATATGCAGGTTACCAATAAGTTACCTAAAATTAAATATTAAGAAACTGGAGAACACACAACTGAAAACTAATCACATTGCAAGGGCAGTGGTCTCTCTACTGAGGAGTATGGAAAGATCTTTTACAGAATTGTTCACTACCCTGCATCCATCCTAATTCATCCAGTATGACTAACTTGAAAATTCAATTTGTCATGATATTATGTAGCTGACGTACCTGAAGAGGCATTAGCTGTTCCAATGGGTATCGACCTATACACCTCAGATATGGAATACAATTTGACATATATTGTAAAAAGCTTGGTTGCAAGCGTACTTAACCACACTTTACCTGTGAGTTCTCATTCTTCAACCATTAAGAATTTCGTAAGTTTCCGTTAAGTGTTCATCTTATACTTGTTTAACGGTAAATTTTAGAAAGCTGAGCGTTCCCTGAATAGAGCTGGGAATTGGGCTAGCTGGAGAGAGGTAGTGAAGTTAACAGCTGCTTGGCAACTTGATTTGAGTTTCACGTTTGTGTACAGAACTACTGTTGATCTAACTGACGTTCAATGAACACATTTCAGCGAACCGCCGAATGGTGATGCGGTCACTCTTGGACGAATCTCATGATGTGCACTCAGGATTACTTCGAAATGCGATGACGGTCAGAATTTCATTTTTGTCATATGATGGGTCAGGATGCAAGGTTACTCCACTCACAACTGACCACGTACCTTTGAGTACCAAAACAAGTAATGCCTTTCATTAATATGTAGCCATACTGTGGGACCAAAATTTTGTTCCAATCAGCTCATTCGTTAGGTAACCATCAGACAAAACGTCGGAACCAAACAACTGGTACAATGATCAGCGTTCCTATTGTAGCGAGAAGGCGTCCAACAAAGCACATTCTTTATTGTCCAACACGCTAGTTAGCATGCTACACGCGTGATCGCGTTTGTGAGTCAGCAGTTCAGTCCACAACATCCCCAGGTTTCCGCTCACGCTTCGTGTGCACTTCTGCCCGGTTTATGTGTGTGATCAGCGCCGTCTATCGGGGGGTTTTCCCCCTACCATTCTTCGACTGTTAGTCCGATTTCGTTGAGCAATGGCTCGTCCGGTCGCTCGTGATTTCCTCCATCTATCCACAGTGGACTTTGATTGCACTCCGCGGCAGTGTCGAGATATTCCTGCGCCTCTGATTCCGTCGTCCATTCTATTTTGCCTGCCATGTCCCGCCCGTTGGTCCGCTCCGGTCGAGCGATGACTTATCCGATTGTCCCCGTTGTTCGCCATCCGATCGTTGAGAATTTGTAGACGTGCCCACCCCCGCGTTGAGGTATTTCACCGAGTGTTGGAACGATTACACCTCCGGCTTGACATTCCACTACACTATGTACCCGTGGAATCTGAGGTTACAGCTCAACATCTTCCCGCTATTTTAAAGCAGAGCCACCTTTTATCGTCTTGGAGTTCATATATATGAACTGGGTAAGGGATTCTCCCAACCATAACCAGAAATCAATAAATTCAACATACACACTAATTTTCGACAGGAACGACAGAGAAAGTTTAGTATCAGAACGAAGTTACAGTCCTCACGCATCTGCAGTTTTAAAATCACGCCAACATTAGGCGCCAACAGTTACCTGTATGGACCACAAAACGGAGGCCTGCTAGTTCAGCATTTTACTTGACGTGATACATTCCAATAACCGGGTTTTGAAACTGTGAGTCAGTCGTCTCTGTGCCACGGCGGCACGTAAGGACTTGTTGTTCTCCTTCAAGTTGAAGTTTTCTACCGAGACCCGAGGTATAGGAAACGTGTTGGAAAGAACCAGTTTGAATGAATCGATATGTCCGAAATGACTGCTTGAAAAAAAGTGGACAGCAGCTAGGAACGACCACTTCAAAAAATCTCAGTATGTCTCTAAATGCATTTTGTAGACGAAGAAGACCAACATGAACTTTGAGTTACCAACATGGGTCCTTCCGGATAATTGTTTTTTTCTCGATGCTTAATTCAGTGATGCGCCGTCACACTGAATGAACGTTTAGGCTATAGGAACATTCCTCATGAAAAATCTCTTCTCGTACAGGAAAGAAAACGAGAGCTCATAAAGCATGTTTTATTGATTTGTGTACTTCCTTGCTCAGATGATTGCTTGGCCTCAGTTAATTCTTCCTGTATTATTTTTGACCTATTTATCAATACATCAATCGTCACACGCTCTGAAACATGAGGCGTTCGCCGGAGTTGTAACACTACCTGAGCCACCTGAACTACAAATAACTCTCATTCAGTGTTAGGAAGTATCAAACGTGGAACACCCTGTCTGAATTGATTGCGATTGCGCCATTAATAAATGACTTTAAGCAGAAGCTTGTCTCATAAATTTGTGGTACTGAATACATATGTACTATATATAATTTAAGCCTCCAATCAAAAAGGAAGTCAGAATGAAGGTGCCGTATTGTACTACCTTCGTGACCGAAGTTTGCAAGTAACAGACTGCTAAAGCACGTTTACCTCACGCTTGACTACAAAGTCCCAGTAATACTTTATTTTCCATATTCTAATTAACAGTTTCATTTTGGTTTGTGGTCATGTGGTCTTTGCTATTTCAGAAGCGAAACTCTGTTTGGTTTCTTCTTGTTTGAACCCCCATTACTTTATATTCTGTTACTAGAATACAAAACACAGTCCTTTGTACACAGTCATCGCAGGCTTTCTTAAACTTGTAGAATTCCAGCGATTCAAATGGTTTCAGAGTCGGCAAGCGATGAATCTTTGGTGGAATCTGTAAAACGGCAGGATAAGTTACCAGAATATACAGAGGGAACTATAATAACTGTGTGTTAGAAGGGCGCTAATCAATAAACTTTAAAAAATGCGCTGTTTTGTTGTGGCCATGCGCTATACTGGATGCACTCATAAAATGTTGCGATATTAGACAAAGCACAAGTGCAAATCTGCCTCAAATGATTTCACATCGAGCGGAACATTATTAAAGTATGCCTGTTATTATTGTTGATGATGTATTAGTTAGCTATAACTACGATGCAATCAAGAATGAAAACTGATGGTGGTGTTAGTGAGTCATCGAGTTAGATTAAGAAAGAGTGTTTGCTAATTTTATGAAACGTTTGTGCTCGACGTATCAGGCTTATTTGTAGCCAATGCTACTGATGAGTTGCCTAGACAGTGCATTGATTTTCTGAAGAAACAAATGCGGAAAATGTTGGCTCATGTCAATATGAAATCATTTACAAGAGTCGAACTTTCTGTGCATTATGTTTTTTGCCATCTGGGAGTTCGGACACCTCATGGTTGAATATTATCATGTACCCCTGATGATGGCTTTTGTAATGTTGATCATTGTATGCAGTGGTTACATAGGACTGATCCCAATAATCACAGGCTATTGATGTCGTCGGTGGATTTTATATATTTCATACCAATTTCTTGTACGATGTCGTAAAGTCCACTTACGACGGTTGGAAATGTTTACTACCGATTTATTTATCCCTACAACTTTGTGTAATGATTGTATCTTCGCCAATTACCGTCGCAAAACTCAACTGTTCAGGGATTTGCGGTCACCGAGGGGGCACACGGCCGCCAAACGCTGCGTACTTTAAAGTTACGCAATCTGTCTGTACAGTTTCTTGGTGATCTCGCTTAGCATTGTGTTGTTCAATGCGTCTAATACTCAGCCCCTGCATTTCAGAATAATTTACGGTAACGTTTAGTTTACCTCGAGTTTAAAGGATTTCAGTCGTGATGTTTTGACAAAGCCTTCACACTTGTTAATGTCGTATTGTCGTCTGATCTGTGTGCAATGCAGAGGATACTGTGCACATGTGGCAGATGACATCTACATATATATATATACATATATATATATATATATATACGAATGTGTAAGAAACGTAGCCGACCGTTATTGCGTGTAGTCTGCGATTTATACAAGCCGCTAGTCAGTCATTTGGTTGACAGGTTTGTTTGCCTTTGTGCATTTGTACCAAGTATCCAGTTTGATGATTACTAACATCAAGTCTCTCCTGTTGATCAGACAGATGGTTAGGTAGAACTTACTCCAACATGAAGGTAGATATCATTACACTAGCTTCCATCATTTTGACAAAATTAGTTGTAATCCTCGTTTCAGTTGCTTAAAGAATGTGAGTGTACTGCAGGTAAAATTTGAGGAAATAAGCTACGGATTTTGTTTTCCCTATTCTGATCATTCAGGTTTCCAAAAAAGTCAAAACAATCTGTTGTAATAAACAGCGGACACCGGAAAGTTGATAAATCCTTCTGTCAAACGCGGCAGTCGAAGACTTGGGTGAATTCATCCTGCAGTTAGTTGCATGATGTATAGATGCTCGATCAGCACTGACCGAAATTGTTCTGTGCAACTCGAGACTGAGCCTGACTGTGACAGCTGCGCCAGTTGTGAGTGGTTTTTGATTTGCATCAATCTACTCTCCTCTTATTTAATAACGACAAATTTATCGCATTACCTTGTTTCTAGTGCAAGGGACGCTAAAACACAATCCTGTTTCTAAAAGAAAACTAGGTGGTTACGTAACTATGCTTCCCTACAGTCTTTTCATTTATATAAACCTTTTTGAGTGACATACAGCGACGAGAATGACTGCGCTTAGTTTGCCTTCTCGCTGATTTATCTCACCTGGTCATAACGACAAAACTTTCAAACCAAACATTTAACTTGGCCCTTCGTGCCTTTCAGATAAATATGTTGTTCACCCCTGCTTCACGCTAGGTATAGTAGACATTTCCTCGCCGATTTCTATAAGGAGGTTCAACAGTTTCACTAGGTCTGCCACTGCTTCTCTCCTGTTCACCGGAAGTACACTTCAGTCTAAGGCTTGTGGCAAAAAATTATTCCTGTTTCCATGTATAGCTGATGAAAGATTAACAAAAGCGATTCATGTTCGAATAATTAGAATGATTTCTGTTTTTTAACTTATGACTAAAACAAAACATTTATTGCACTTTCACCCATAATGTACTAAATGATGATTCCAAATAATCGACTTGATATCACAAAAACTTTGAAAACGGGACGCCGACAAATTAAATTATGTTCTTAGCAAGGAATTGTGGAAGCTATTTGTAAAAAGTTAATTGCAGTAATGTACACTCTACTCAAGCTTAGATGGAAAGTAACTTTATTTTTTAACTGATCGGCCTTAAAAAGATGACAAGTAGAGAGAAAGAGCTTTCACGAGAGAATATACCGTACTTAAATGTACTTCGCATTAGGGTCATTTGGTGATTCCATATCAAAATGAACGTGGATGTTTATTAGTCGTTGTGGTTACATAAAAACTAAACAAAATTAAAACCTTGCTTATTAAATAGTCCACTGATTATATCAACCTTTATATCACGTTTTTCACAAGTTACTTTTAAATTCATGGTTTGTCCAGATTTTAAATCCGATGCTTGCAGCAGCTGGTGTTAAACAGTGTGTCTCACATCGTTAAGATGAGACACTGTGATTGACCTGTGGATATTGCCTGTTCTATAATTTTAGGGATATGTTTGCGAAGTTGCATTTTTCATGCTCGAACGTTAGTTGTATCTTGTCAATTGAATTTAGCTCACGATTGCAATCTTAATCACTGACAATTAATAATGAGGTGGTAATTTACTGCCAGCTCTTATACCACACTATGCTAAGTGAATGGTTGTGCGTGAAAACATCTGAAGCTACCCGGAAATACCAGCTAAGCAATAAACAATCCAAGTGTTGATTTCTATTAGCGGGTACCGGATTACGCAATTTACACTGGGCTTGTTGCCTGCACGGAGTAATCGAGATAATACTGTTTTAGCGAATTACTAATCTCAGTGAACGGTGACGTGTAAAATTGCCAGTATTAAACTGCTGATCTAAAAAAATTATATAACGCAGAAATGGGGGATGCCACTGAGATAGGACAAATTGTACTCACTACGGGCGATACGATTTCCACGATATGTAATCATTTTTCAAGCTCGGTTGACTTTACCAAGGGATCTTCACTGTTTGACCAATAAATCGATTGATTTTTGTCAACCAACGAAATGAGCACATCAAAAAAAGTACTAAAGACGTGTTCACCAGTGGGAGACATACATGTGAACAACTATTCTAGATAATCCGTTCAAGGCTGAGTTTGTTAGTTTTCAATCTGTCCTACCTGGTCGGTTTTATTTGGACATCATTTAACATGCATAATTAAGGAAGTCTCTAAGTTATCCCAAGCAGCTTACGACGTTACACGGTATTGTCTAATTCATCCTCAATGTAACATTTGGAAATCTGCTACTAGTTTTACGGTGCCGAAGTATATGGGTGGAAATAATTAATTTTCAAATATTTTGTACCGTAATCAACTGCAATTATTTATTCGTTATTCGTTTTGACGAACTATCAAAAATCGGTAAACAATGTTGGAAGTGATTGGTGAAAAATCCAAAGAACTGGCTAGTCTGGTCTACACATGCAAGTTAGTGTTGAACTACAAGGGAAAATACCTGAATAAATACATGCAAATTCCTTGTGGAATAAAAGTCTCATAAGTATTCTTGTAAGTATCCAAATAGCTGACGGATTCCAGCACGCTAACTAAACCTCCCGATCGACAGCTGCTAGGACTGACCGCTTAGTTCAATCAAAATTCTGGATTCTGAGTAAACGTGGCGAGATTGTTGGATTCCACTATTTCTACTACGTTAGTGCATTCGGCACACCAGCTTGCAGCATGATAGTCCAACTTTTGATTAGAACGAAAACTAGAACCACACAGCTTTACCAACTATTACCTTGCACAATTTCGCCGACATATTACACACATTTGGCCGCTACTCATCCGGCACTAAAGACCAAGCTGAGATTTTCCGGGATGACATTCTTTCCCGCTTACTGTCTACTTCATAAGTGAATTATGTCCGAGTAAGATTTGGCCTATTCACATTTGAGTATAGAAATGATAATATTAAACTTTAAAACTTTTATTGTAACGATAGAAATTCCGTTCTACAAGATGTGCTAACAAATTTGGCAGAATTGTTTCAATGTCTCTAATATATTCAACAAGGTTTTCTGTCTGCATCGCTGTAAAACAGTTGGGAATATTTCACAGTTCTACTTACAAGTTCTCTGGAACAAATAATATACCACATTTTCAGTTTGTTTTCTTTTCATACTACCGTTAACTCGTCACGCACCTAACGTTTACCCTTCTTTTCTCCATCGTTTCAGTTTCATCTTATAAAACTATCCATCGTGGATTGTGTGCTGTCTCGTCAACTGTGCTGTCCTCTGGTTTCATTCACAGTTGACTCTCAACATCTACTTCAGTATGTTACGTCGCTTGTCCTTATATTTCAATGCCCTAAGCTTCAATGGACTCACCACTTTCTTACTAGTTTCTATTACTGTTTCTGACAATTTTGACAGAGAACTGGAACGCTAGTGTAACTCCAAAAACAAACCAGAGAACAGAATAACGATCAATTGCTTAGATCGCAAACGAATTGTGTAAAGGCGAAATAAATAAGCTAACAGAAAACAACACGCTACAAGACAGCAGACTACCGGAAGTATGAATGACGTTGGTTGGTCGAACAAACGTCAGTCATTCTAGCATTCAATTAAACAATGCTATTAGACGCAAATTTTCAAAATTAAAAGGATTGGAATGAATGATTTTTTGTAAAGTCTGCCAACAAAATCATCTCCGATAGGTCTGATAATTTATGGAACTGGTTAGCCAGCTATCTATTTCATCGAAATGTCTGGCAATTTCTAGAATATACTTGCACAAATTTTCGCACATTTAACTATAACTCTTCCTTACTTCTCATGTTCACTTTTTAAGTAAACATAAAACAATTGCAAATTTGTAGGAATTGTGGATCGTCAATTGTTTCCATAGAGTTTTTATTCTTTTATTGATTGCTTAAAACTCGGTAAATTTATTGTTTACCCGTTATGTTGCTAGCGTATATTCCCTCTGATCCCGACACAAATACAGTGAATTGATGATACTATTATTTCTTATTACTTTGCTCCAAATCACGATTTTTGAAGCAAATTTAAATAAAATTTAAAATTTAAATAAATAGCGGCGAGTGAAGGCTTAAGTAAAAAAATGGAAACGTGTCATCCAGCTAGATTAAGTGATGACACATACTACTATTTGGGGTACACTAACTTGAACACAAATCTGACACAGTTCTTGTCGATTATCGAGAAGAAAAAACCCATTTTCTTTGTCACTCTATCCGAATCTTCCTAATTCTGAAGTGACTGCCTATGAACTCACAAGACTTACTAGAGAATAATACGTTTTTAAACAAATTATTAGGCAAAGGTTTACGGAACATTCTTTCATGTTAACTATTGTCAAGTTTCGAAAGCAGTTGATCACAGTGACCCTTATCGGATTGGCGGACAGCCATCGACCTCTGGTTTGATTTCGTCAGTAGCATGAACGCCAGAGGACCATGTACAGGGAAATTCGGGATGTAATGGTATTCCAAAAATAGGTCGAACAAGCCACGAGATCGTAGTCTACCGAGCTTGAAGATGTATCGTGAATTGTCTACCTTGCTTTCCCTTAGCTCGAAATTGCTGTCTTTGAAATTTAAATTACTGGAATTCGAATAAGCTCTGGATCAAGATCTTTTTTCTTTACCTTTTTTAAGTGATCATGTTGGAGAGAAATTATTACCCGAAGTGACCAGAAACCATCTGTTTGTATGGGAGTCCAAACAGACGTTTCGTATATGGTGTTTATCAGCAGCCTTTTCTGCATTCAGCAATGTACAGTAGCATCGTGTGGCAGTCGCGGTATATCAGCTTTGTGTTTACTATCTCAAAGCTGATCTAGGGTCCCATAATGCGGCGGCTTTCGACACATAGATGGATTTAGGTAAAATAAACCCACCCACGAGTACGTTGCTCATTTTCCCATCATCCAATGGACGCTGAGGCATCAGCATTCTTCTCATCACGGTACTTTTGTCATATTCAGGGACTTGAAGGCTGTGTTTGGACTGGTTTGTTTAGCATGCCGTTTCGAACGATAACTATCGCATGGGAGTCTCAATGAATTATGTTAATTTTCTAGAGTCGTTGTGATCCCGCTCTGAGTGCAGAGTGCGCACTCACGAGTAGCTAGCTCGGGTGTTCTTGACCTCAGATAACGTCTGACAGGACTGTCTGAGTTTTACATCACTGTACAATATTATGTGAAGTGATACCGTCAGCGGAAATAATTTGAGGATGAGATGTGTGCAAGGATTGAAAAATCCGTTTAAGTAGATAAATTTAAGTCGCTACGTTGGTAGGAAGTAATGTTGTTCATAAGACCATTGATGAGTGTAAACGGTTTGGATTGGACAAACTCGTTAGAACAGGGTCGACTAATGGTTCGCGGAAAGCAAGTGTCTCCAACTTGAACAAACTGGCAAGTCAACGCGGTGACAAAGTTGGATGGCACTCTAGCGTAACAATGGATTTTTTTGTAACGGGCACCGGAGTATAACAGGCTGTTTTAGTGTATCATGCATTCAAACAAACAAGCTGCATGCTGAACTGAACCGACCAATAAGAAGGTCGAGAGTTCAGCACCAGTTATAGTTCTACGTTATACTGATGCTTTCTGTCTATATCTGCTAGCAGTAGTTGGTTGCTTATGAGATAGCATTTCTAAAATCGGTCTCATAACCGTACATCAATATTAAGTTATAAAATGCATCAGGTCCGATATATTCTATTCATTTGCGTGCTATGTTAACAAGAAATTGAGAGTAACGATGAGGCTTCCCCTCTGTTGGTCGATATAATCGTAACTGGGATTGGAGGAACTGTACTTTGCTTTATTACCAACTACTCGGTAATTGCCACAAAAACATGGAACATGTGTTTATCATCACTAGTTCTAGTGTCAAGCTATTAACGGTGATTCACCCACCATTATGTTTTATGTTCGTACACACAAATGTCCTTTCTAGATGTTCACATGCAATGGTGAATAAATCATATAACTTGAAATAGGATACATGGAAAATACGAAAAAATATCATTGAACAAACGTCACTGAATGTTTATATGAAGAATCGAATGGAATGTTGTTGTGCTATCCGATTCACAGATCATTCCACAAAACTTATTCCGAACGGTCTACTGAATAAAGTTACTTAAAACGGCTAGTGGCTAGAAGAATATTTAGAATATTACCATATCTGGCGTGTAAGTATCAAGAAAGAAGCCGATATTTAGCCGAATGTTGTTTACAAGTAATCAAATAGACTGGATCAAAAAATCAGGGGGTTACAGCAGCAGAATGTAGCATCCATTCTGCCATGTCTCCAACTATCTGGATTTATAACAAAGGTTGGCTATTTGTTCAGAAGTGAAGTATATGCACCTGCTTTTGAATGGTTTCGGTAGAGCCGGTCCTATTAGTGAACTATTACAACAGCTATAACAAATAACTCATGAACAATACTCGAATTGGTTTGGACAGTGTGAAACGCGATCAAACAGCACCATTAGCCTCACCCATTCATAATCAAAAGTAACCGCCTACTGAACACCGATTAAATCATTTGATTGGTTTTTCTGTGCGATCAAAATGAATTGACTACACACTTTTGAAACTAATGGAATCAAACTACTTGACCCAATAATGTGTAGGTAAAAGGCCTTGATTTAGGTGAGATGTAACATGTCGGCTTCACCTAGACCCACTCGATTGAGCCAAGGAATAACTATATCTCATTGCCTCATCCGAAGTGAAGCGGACAATTTTATTGCCTCTCTGTCTAACTGCACTAGCCTAAAAACGAATTGTTAAAACCATGCTGTTCAATAAGTTGCATGAAATACCCATGATGTCACAAAATCATTTGTAGTATTTTCACTGGTTTGTAAAAACACTAAACACAACATGTACTTGCTTGTAGTATAAACATAGAAAACGAGAAGAGATAACAAAATGGATGAGAAATAAATATATGATAACTGTGAACTGTTGGTCAAGATGTAGCGAGATTTTATTGACATGTACCTGCCTCGTTGCATTTGAGAAGCTGCACTATTTGTTTGGAGTTTTATGAACTCCCGATTCAATTTTCGGTCATTCTTTCGAGAAAGCAATGAGTGGTTCATTTTATCTTTCTTTATACACTTTTCTAACAAAGACACATGTCGGGTCTCTGTGAGGTTCATATCAAGACGGTATAGAAGACATTGTGGATTAAATTGCTTTTAGATGAAGTACAAATAGAGATGTAATGCAATGTCTGAGAAAAAAGCCTCCCTTTTGAGTCCGTTTCCTAGATGGCGATAAACGATTTCAGAAAGTGTTTTCGTAAGAAAATGTTTTCGGTTTACAGTTAATCATTTCGAAGAATGTCCTGTCAACCCAACCGATAAGCCTTGTTACAGTTAGGTGCAATGTAATCTCTCCTTTAATTTCTTACTTCATTTGGATACTATCTTTAATGATCACGACCTATCAAGTTGAAATTTGTCATCACTAAAGATAGACAAGGTCAATCAAACAGTTCAGATAACGTGACATTTTGCACAGTCTAATGGTTACCTTGCACAAGTTAATCTATAGGTTTAGTTTTGTCAAGTTCTTTTAGGTTAATTTGTTTTTTTTATCAATTGTTTTGACATTCCGGCACTCAATTCGAGTCAGAGGCATTACTTGTGGATTCGTGGACAAGTTTGGATAAGTTTCTGTAACCTTATTTTAACCACCGATTTTGATAAGGTATATTTGAGAAAATTGTTCACGATCGTTTTGCATCTGCCCAGTAATCCCGAAAGTTGCACAATGCTAATGTTTGAATCAGAGCGGATCAACATCGCATCGTTTTCTATTCTGTTAACTGAATTCTTCAGAACACCAAGGAAGCCAAATAAATGAACTCTCAGGTATTATTTGACGAATGACTTCTACTTACATGCAACTGGTTACGCTATTCCTATTCAACACTAGTGGATAATTGGATAATCATGTACTTATTTTAAACCCACTGAATGGTTTTTTATGCCTAATTTATCTTTGTTTATGATAACATATGCTGAAGAATCACATCGAACATGATATCACATGGTTTCACATTTTCCTGAAAAAGTTGAAATCAGAGCAGTATTTTGTACAGTATTCTCAGATGATACAATTAATTAAGCAAAGGTACACCCTCCTCTGCTAGTGTGATGATCTACAATACTTCAGATATCGGTTTGGTACAAGATGGATCAAATCCATATGATGGTCAAGAAAATATTTTATCAGCCACTCAGGGTGAATGTTTAGTTTTTGATTTGCGACAGTTACCAGTGACTTATCCACCAAAAAAGAGCTGGTTTACTAACACAAGTCAGCAGGAAAAATGGTATAAAATTTTAATCATTTAGTCAGGTTGATGTTATTCTGGATGTTCTATAATCATCTGATCTTAGGCAAACTGAACTCAGTAAGCAATGTAGAATTGAAACGAATATATTTTGTTGAATAGTTAAGCATGAAAGACTACAAAACGATTTGCGTTGGGGAAAAGTATGTTGCATTGTTCCATACCTTCAGCGCAGACTGTTTAATCACACACACTTTCATGTAGAGCAGTTTCGTTTCGCCTAAGCATATTGCACTATCAGATGATACATTACAGTCGATTATCTCAGCCCATTCCAAGCATTCATTTTCGTATTGATTGTTATGCTAGTAAACTGTCATCAAGACACGTTCCGGAATAAGTTTAATGATTGTGGTTAACTAAAGGCTGCTTACTTTGGTGAATTAACACGTACAAATGTCCGAGCTTTTCATTTCTAGCTTAACTAAAGAGTTTTCGACTGAAAATGATAGACAGTGAGAGAAAAGAATAGGGGAAACAAAGTCAGATTACTGTGATATTTATAACCAAGCTACGATGAGGGTTTCAAAACAGGACTATAGCCTCCACGAAGCAAACCTGGAGCAGAACGGAAACCAAAATTATATATAATGTGACAATAATCATTTGGTAGCTGACAAAACTGAATTGCTGGTTGAATTAGTCTGCTCTATTTCAGCACCGTTCTGCAAAGCGCATCAGGATGCCCATTTCGTTTATCTGGCCGTTTTTGCAGACTTAAAATTTGAAGCAGGCGTTCCATCCAAGCTATTTCATATCGTTTTTTTCTCAATCTGGTGTAGGGGCACCTGGTTTGAATTAGTAGTTTCTCTAAGGTACTCGGCACCTTCGGCTGTGAACTTCTAATCTAGAATGCAAATCCTCCTTACAACAGACCAGTCAAGTAAAAATTGGTTGGTTAAGACCAACAGAAAACTTACGCAGTTGCTAGTTTTCGCTATTTTTAAACGACTATAATGTTTTTCAAGCAGGCGCTCTCAATCCACTCTTTTCTGCCTGCTTTTGTCTGCCAAAACAGTTCTATTACAATCTGCTGAAGACTTTGTTTCGGGTTGAGAAAATTCAGTTAACAACGATAGTAATATATTAAATTGGTCACTTTGTGGAATCGAAATGCCAGACATAACTCTGTAAACCAGTTTACCTTATTACTATTTATACTGCTTTCCAACAAAGAGTAACGTCTTATACAGTCATATATCTTGGTATTATCATCATCATCATCATAACAGCCATGAGCCTGACCAAAAGGTACTGTGGCTCGGGCCGCCGTTCACCTCAACAGTGACGTGGAATATCCTTGAAGAAAACGTTACTAAGGGTGAAAATTATTGAGAAAAGACTAAGAGGAAGAAGCGGAAATGGAATGGATACAGGTACGCCATTGACTGCGACACATCGCCATCTCGGATAGCGTCTCTAACCAGCGGTTTGAGTGATCACGAAGACCCCAGCCAGGCAGGCGACACCTTCCCACGTTGCTCAATGGAGCAGTCAAGGTCTTCATATTGCT
>JTDE01000960.1:45068-61450 GCA_014338405.1 Paragonimus skrjabini miyazakii
ATAAAAGATGTACTTAATTGCTTGCATATAAGAATAAAAACAGGGTTTCCTGTTATAACATTCAGCCTGTTGCACAACTAACAGGAACTTCTACATTAACGCCGCAAACATGCCCTGCATGATTGTCCTCTCTGTGAATTGCTGAAACCATTTGGTTTTAACGACTCACAGTGTACGGCAGCACCTTGTCAGTCATTTTTTAGACAATGACAGATACATATGCAAGTCGATCACATTTACCCCACCGTTAACCGGCGTTTCCAGTGGCAAATGTTTTGGGACACACGACTTGGATGTTTCCTGTGGTACTGCCATCCACCGTTTTCGAATTCAGGATGATCCTCCTGCTGCGGGAATAACCATATATCTGCCTTCTGTTAGCATCTTGCTTGTGAGACCGTTAGTGTTTGGTAACTTTCTCATCGTTTCCTTCCAGCAATACCCTTCCAAAAGTGGTGAACCACAATCGTACCTTGTGACCAGTCTAGTCGATAGGTGACTGAGCGTGTATCGTGAGACTACATAGTTGATTAGCAATTGACCAGACTTACGAAGTGTTAATCGTGAGATCACCCATTTATGTTGAATTGGACAGCTAGATGACCGCTTGTGTTTCAACAAAGTTCAAAACATATCATGTTGATTAAGATAAATCAGTGCCATTCAGACAATGTCGTTCATCTGCCCCCGATAATACGTCGAATGCTTCAGATCCTGATCCCAACTAACGGTCAGTGTTCAATGATGGGCTCCCATTCAGTTCGATCATTATTTGTCGCTTTGGTCTTCGCATATCGCTGTAACTTGGGCGGTCAGCTAGTTCGCTGATTCACGTTTTACGTGTGACCGTGATCGAATCAAACATTATCCATCTTGCGTTTGATAGCACTTTTTATAAATGACATTTGTGACTCTCTTTGTGAAGCCACTGAAGTGTTTTTGAGGTCTGAAAGTCATGAGAGTGTAGTCTACGACATGGTGGCTCTGTTCGGGAGGTGGCTTAAGTGGAGAGGTCCGGTCTCGCAACATTTATTGGACCCTACATGTGTTAGTTGGAAACTGGCGCTGTTAACAAGATGACATCATTAAACAATCTCATAAATATTGAGATTGAGCTTTCCCAGTTTCGGGAGAGATCAACAGTGCATTATAAATGGTGTTTTACACGAGATGACGTGCGGTAGCGCTTATCACAGGTGATATGAGTCACACGGAAGCCGAATCCGATATGACGTTCTGACAAGGAAATTAATATAGCAGTAATCAGTACAGTTGAATGTTTACGATTGGATTCAACTAATAGTCATGAAACCGGTAAATTTGATTAAGGTAATCACAAAACCGTGGCAAAAGCAAATAAGGGGACAAGCAGTATGAATACGTTTCGTTAGATAAATCGCTTATGTACACAGGTGGGTTGCTTAATTTCACCACGGAGTAAATAGCCCCGGTGCGAGAACGACTGTCTCAAGTCCAGTCTGTCTACTTTCGAGAGAAATACTTATGTTGTTTACAAATGGCGAGCCATACTCGTATCACACTACTGAAATTGTTCTCATATAAACTTGCAGAGTGCAGCCAAGTCCTCTGAAGTTCAACAATGGAAGCTCACAAACATTCCAAATGGCACACATGAAATGGCATCTCTCAAAGCCGCTGGATGGTTTAGTATGCAAACAACTGCAAACATAGGAAATCACTTGAACCGAACAAACGATTCGCGAACGTGTGTACTCAGTCTCAAGTGTGTCGGTCAACAATCCTAAATTAGATTATCCCCAAAGTTTACAGAAGGATGAAAAGCTCGAAAGCTGGGGTAAAGAATCTAACATAATACACCGTTTTATTTTGAAATGTCGACTCGTTTGCAGTTAAGAACTGAGTGTATTAATCACACAATCATTGTCTACTATATACCATGACTATCGTTGTAATTTTGTAGTTGTACGCTTCCACAATCCCATTTTCAAGCGTTGCAGCAGCTCTGATGACATTAGCGTATTCTTTCAATACAGTAATATTCCGATAGATTGTAAGTCGATCCTATTGGTTTGACGAATGAATTTTGGAGGAGGCGCTTATGACATTACTGGATAAACCGAAACATATGGTTTAAATTCATGTCATGAAGGCGAGAGGCAAACCAAAAGATGTGGGTAGAACATTTGAATCGAAAATTTGATCTCTGCAAACACCACAATGGCTTGCATTTGAGCGACACAATATTGTTCGACATCTCATAAACAAAAGTGCTTACGCACAACCGCCTACTGACAAATACGCCCACTGAAACGTCCGATGCCACCAATGTTCCATAGGTGAGGTCAAGATTTCCTTCACCTCTCAACACATTCCCGAGCCAGAGATAACAAAACTAACGTGAATTCAGCACGATTTGTCTCGATTCTGATTTCTTGAAACCAATTTCAACAAGCCGTGTTTTTGAACGAGTATTTCTGACTTCAATAGATTTAAGTTTAGTCTGTAGATCTGGATCTTAGTCTAAAAATGTCTATGAAAAAATAATGTTTCATTTAAAAAAAGCTGAAGGGTTTGCTAGCTAACGAATTCAATGAATTATACGATTGTCAATCTTGTCAACAACTATCATTTTGTTGTTGACCCTTTGTTTCACAATTGAGGAGGAAAAATGTCTCTAGGGATGGTCCCGTACTGATTGTTTTTCTGAAAGTTTTCCATTCAACTTACTGTTATGCTTCTAAGAGATGAAAACCCAAAGTAGCTTGGTCATAAGATTAAAACGGATGTTTAAGTAGATCTTAGCTGAACTAGGGTGACGTTTGCTGGGTCACAACTGTCACTGGTTACCGCAGGCTAGCAATCAAATCCAATTCATTTTTTCTGTTTACAGGTACATTCTATGGACTATTCAACTGGCATTGATTGAAGCTTTCAGGCTTGGATCGACGATGTTTAAATACATTTACAGAGTATGATGATAGCTTTTTAATTTAACACGTCCATTTAGAAAACAAACCCTAGATATGAAGTTCCGTTTTCATTCAAACTCTAGAAAGCCTTTCTTAATGAATCGTTTGTGAATGTGCCGTGAAATTGACCAGCGCTAGTTTGAAAACCTCGTAACATGCATGACTGAGTCAGTGGATCTGTTGATGCAAACACAACCTCATGGGGGTGAAGTTCTGGCGGACCGATGTTCTTGACAGGCGAAACAGTATCGACCCTTTTCACTGTCATGCCCAATGCTCAAGATATCTAAGCTTAACTGTTGACCACGACGTTCGTGAATCCCACACTGAATTAGTTGTAGAAGCTGGCATTCAAGAATATAACTTACATCCCAGTAAACACCCAGCATTCGTGTTAGGACAAAGTTTGCATACTTAAATTTGATTACTAACGAGCTTTGGGTCGGTTGTTAAGATTTTATTCTTGACATTAGTTCATTATATATATGTGCCCCGAGTTGACTGATGCATTTGTTCCGCAAAACTATTATGGACGGCAGTCATTCACAGTCACAGTGAAAGGAAAGATTGTTTTGTACCCATTCACCAGCCCAATTGATATTCATGCCCTTTGTATTACGATATCCGTCTAGCATAAGAGATTTCTGACAGGGTTGAAGAAGCTAGAGGATGAGTGAAAAAAATTGAATTTCCGTCTGTCGTGCGTGCCGTTCGCGAACCATTTCTTCTTATTAATGAAGATTGATCAGAAAGAACTCTGAACTGTTCAGTTACAAAGATATTGCGGCATCACGGCGTATCAGCTTAACATACATAGTTTCTCCCGGTTATGAATTACCTTCGTTGTGGTTTGCTATTCTCTAAGCTATCAAGCGTGAGCTTTGGTAGGATTGTCCATCTCATTTAATCTTCTTCTCCTTCTTCTTTAAACCTCCAACGTAGGTAGCAAGTCAGCTGGTTAGTGTCATCACATTTTAGTATCGTTTGAACGAAGAACGTTTAAACACAAGAAATATTGTCGGTACCCATGACTCAAGTGAACATACGTCCCATGAAAACACAAAATGAAATGGTCGGTATGCGCTAGACTACACATGAGTACCCAATTTCGAAACGTTTTACTTGCATAAGCCAGTAATTTAAGCCACAGTACTTGTAATTATTTGAATTGGGATACAAAATTTCATTATTTCAGGTTGATGCTGTACCCCGGCAACACTGACTTCAGTTCCGAATTCTGGTGTGAATGCTTTGTTCATTGTCTTCCTATTTTCTCTCCGGTACTTTCTTTGCGTTTATACAATAGGTATCCAAAGAATATTATGAGGAGCTACTGCAGTGCAGAGAGAGAATGACAAACAGGAGGATTCCTTGTATTCTTTGGACAGATCACCTAAGAAAAATATTCTGTAGTTCCGGCGTTCCGCGTTCATTACTATAGTGCGTACTAGCTGGAGGCGTTTCGTTCCTTCAATCTGTTTTCCGTCGTCTAATCGCTTGATTAGATTAGATTACGTACAGCAAGCAGATACTGGTCGGTACCATTACTTTTTCAACAAGTTCATCAGATCCCTTTGTTGTTAAATAGCCTCTGACCAATTCGAAGTTACCTCTAAATAACTCGCAAACGTCAGTTTTTAAGGTTCCAAGGCACACATTGATCTAACTTGTGTCTTGTGAAATAATTACGTAAGATAGTGTTTGTGCCATACAGACTGATTTGGGTTAAGGCTGAGGAGATAGGCTGATAACCCGACAAGGCTTACATTGGTGATGTATAGCAGATTGTTCAATGAACCAACGGGACTTCCCTCTGAGAGTAGCAAAAGGAACTTGAGTATGAGATACAACAGGGCAGTACAGAGGAGGAATAGTTTCGAAGAGAACGACATGTATATTAGGAAGTGTGCAGAAAAAGGGCTGAAAACATGTTCTTTTCCGAAAAAGTAATGAATCCATGAAACAGATGGTAAGTCCACCAATACTGGATCGCTTTAAAAAATCAGATTAGTACTAGAAGACTACTGTTTCAGTTTGAGCGTAAACAAGCCGGATAGAAGGTGAGGTCCCCGGTTACATAAGCCTACCACTTGCCATATGAAAATGCTTACTTTGGTTAACCGTGGATTGACTCCTTTAATGTTAATCTTTTTCTTCCCGTTGTCGACCTTGTAGGCTTCTCTACAATGCATGATCTGTTGACTTTCTCCATTCGGAGGCATGTGAAAGATAAAGCACTGTTTAAAAAATGTCTACTGCATGTTTGCTTACTGTCTTTGCCTGCATGAATCGATCTATTTTAGTACGTCACGGAAACCTTATGGAGAGGTTGCGCTGCATGAACTGGTGGGAGCATGATAGAATAAAATAAAATAATGTACATTAAGTTATGAACCATAAACTAGTTGTAGCACTCCGGTCTGTTCGGGCAAACCAGTTGCAAAAAAATGTTAAATACTTCCTCGCAAAGACTATTGTCTGAAGCGGCACATGAGACAGGTCTATATTTCGTTTTCTTTCCGGATCGAGCTTGGGTACACAACTTGACTCATTACACACAAACACATTTGAGACTGAAACAAATGGAATGATGACCTAGTTTTGGCATAGCTATTGCTAAACGTACGAGCCTGTAATCAGCCTCCATACCGAAATTCAAATTTATCGCCAATCACAATGCTGTCTGGTCACTTTTATAGAAAGATTTCAATTGACGTACGACTTTTTCGATGAGATCAACGTGGCAATCACCTTGTGACAAAACGGTATTATCTGAGTATAACATAGGTATGCACAGTGTAAACCGTCTAACTAATGGTTACTACTAAAACTTCTTAGGCTTAACTGTATGAATAATCACTATAAAATGCTTAGCAATTTGAGTTTTGGATTTCCACAGTGATAGAAGTTTACATCCCAAAATATTCATTGATTTTAGGGCATAGTGATACTTCTACTGAAAGGTCGGTTGTTGTGATAGATGTTTATCCGAAAGGATTTAGAGAAGTTAAAGTACCCTGTAAAAAACCATAGCTTGTATCCACGTTTGTGTATATTCAACTATGCCCTAACTTAGCTTGGTGCTAGCATAAACCCACATCAACCATTCTTCTTGTCAACAATGTAAACTGGTGATTAAAAAACGCATTCTTGCACGCTGTAAAAGTAAAATTTACCTTCGTAATGAGTCTTAATACTCTCCTTCAAACCGACATTCCAGTTCGTCCCTGTTTTATATATAAACTACGACAAACGGCTTTCAGTTTAGGTGATGGTTTCTTTGCTTGCGAGCATGTGATGTGGAAAGTGAGTTGCTTTTTCATATCGGAAGAAGATGTAGATTTTGAAGCTCTCAGAATATTTGGCTAAGCCAAGTTGCCATGGTGTTATTTAGAACTGTGGACAAGTGGTATCTTATATTTCCTTTTGAAGGAGATTACAAGAGACGAGCATAGCATCATTATCTCACAACCACAAACGAGCTACACAGAGTAATTCAATCCTATACAACTACAAAGACAAATTCTCGTGAAGCTGTGGCCCACACGCGTCTATATTACTAAGAGCACAAGAGTTTCAAGTTATGTACGTATGTGACAGACTGAACGGAACCGTTAATAATTTAATCAGTAAGTATAAGCGTATTAGTAAGGTTCAGGAATAACTCAAAGTGCCTCTCGCCTATTGACGAATTTCATTGAGACGTCAGCTTTGTGAACTGCGTAAATGACACCCTTTTCGACTGCTGATTATTTTTTGCTACCTACCTAGTATCTTGATGGAAAATGAATAACCACGAAAGGTCTACAAGTCTTACATGAGATTCTGTTCGTGTAGGCTGAATGGATTGTCAGATCAGTGTTCAAGATGCGTCTATTGATCACAGCAGGCAGTGAGTGGTTGCGTGCTTTAGCGACAATGTTGTCATCCGTTAAAACACACTTCGAATCCACATAGAAATTTGTTTATATAAGTCAGTTCGAGTACGTTGCTGTGAACTCACAAAAATGGTGATAAATGTAACGAATTGTTGTTGACAGGCGGATGTCGGAAGTTGGCAATATCTCCGAATCACGCAAACAACCGGTCTCTGAAGTCGCTAGACAGGCTGTGATCACTGGTAGGTTTTTCGTCAGCCTAGCACTTACAGAATCTCAACAGCCTTTCTACTCCAAGCGTCTTACTGTCTGTCGCGACGATTAGCAAACAATCGACTGTCGTCGGTTTGTGTACTCATGAACAGCTGTTTGTGAACCACACATCGTCACGGACTAAGTGACTTTTCAGACGCACTGGCGGGTTGTCAATACACCTGATTCTGACATTTGAAGTGATTCAGTAAATTTTAAACTCGATACAAATGAGCCAATACAGAATACTGGCGCCTACCATGTTTCATTATCTATCTGCATGTTAGCTCATTGTCTTATCACTTGACTTCATTAAACCTGCGCAACAGTTGGACTTTTAGTTGATTTGACTTGTGACCTAATAAGATCACATTGCCACTATTATTTAACTTTGTTCGAAGCAAATTTTTGTCGTATTAACTTCATGGTAATTATTTTTTTAAATCAGTAATGTATAAATTCCTACTTGACATATTTCGACTTTATGTAGCTGTCTGGTTTGTCAGTCACTCAACGTTCGCGAGGACCACTCTTCCGGCTAGCCTCAGCAAAAGCAACCGACGGTTATAGAAGTGGTGTCCGTTCATCAACATTGACAATCGAGTTTTTCGGCAGCGATTCTGACAATCTTTGTAGGACACAATTGACAACTAGCCGTGTAGTGCCAAAATAAATCATAAAAACATCTTAGTTTAGGGCTACCACCCAACTTGTCTTTCTTCTAGCAATGGATGAAATCAGCTGAATTGTATCTACGTTACTAGAACGTTTCTACATGCTGATAGGAAAGTTTTCACGATGGTAGCTTGATATATCTCCCTGAGTTGCTCCACTACTGTGATTCAGCCATCCATGCTGATTTTAAAACATATAATTCTACTACGGCGCTTGCAAGCAAGCTGTGGAAAAATCCTACTAGGATTCCGAGGTTTTCACATTAATATCGCACGGAACCTTTCGATGTTCATGTAGTGAAGTACAGAAGATTTTGTGGAGACCTCGTTCTTAAAATTTTCTATCCAGATAAATAGAACATCACTCACCATTTCTCGGAGCTGTTGCACTTTCGTAGACTTAACAGTCAGCCACTTTCGGACAAAAGCACTAAACCCGAGTTTCGTTGTCGTCAAAGCTCGTCAGTTGTACCTGAAGGCGTGGGCGAATTTCAAGTTCCGTTCAGGGTCAGACACTGCTGATTAGCTCTAACTCTAGTGTAGTGCTTATTTTCACAAGGCATTGACTGGAAAATCTGTGAGAATGCAATGGTGGCAATGGATTTCGATAGATGGTTCTTATTATAAAGCCGGAATCCCTTATTATTCACCAATATTTGCTATTCGCTGAATGGCTGACAGAGGATCACTCTACTCTTGTGGATTCAGATACGCAACGGAATCACGATAAATGCGGTATACGATACGAACTCATGCATTTGCAAGATGGAATATTTTTTGTTAGGGAATGATGGCTCATTTAGATAGCTTGTTACCAGTTGAGGTTAACACTCTCCCTAGGTGACAACCTGAGACATTGTTAGGCCCGTAGGTGCCTCAAAAAATAGATTAAGAACCAGATTTTAACTTGATTTCTTAGGTTGAAGGGCGTCCACTTTGATAGGATATTAAAACAGCAATGCTGTGCTGATTCTTTATGAGTGTCTTACAAAAGCACTGACGCATCATGTGATGTGAAAGTTGCACTAATCCGAGGTCTTCGGATCCCAGCTTCTCAACCACCTGACAGTTATTGAATAATTGTCATAACCGTTTCGATCCAACATATGTACTTCCAACAAACTAAACGGTATAGTTGTACTCAGTAGCGTAAATGGTTAAACTCGAGCTGAAAAGATGACTAACTTACAAGGCGAGTGTGATTGCTCCTAATCGGGCTACATGTCCTACATTACTAAAGCCTGATTTGCTCCAAGTAATACGTAACACAGGATTGTGGGGTTCTGTCTGTTCACCGATTATAATGCCAAATCTTCAAAGTATCTATAAACTGAGGCGTAATAGGGGACTTTGGCTTTCATATAGATTGAACATCGATAAATGGATTGAGAATAACACAAAGTTACGAGTAAGTTATACTACTCCACGTTTCAACCACCTCGGGTGGTCGTCCTCAAGAGATTGAACATCACACATAATTGATCGCAGCTGTCGCATTCCCACAGACTTTCCAGTCGGCTCCTTTCGAAAAGAAGCACTAGACTCGAGTTTCGCTTTCATTAGAGTTCGTCAGTGGTGCTTATCCTTCTCGCGACCGGGACTAGGACTCCGGCCATGCTTTTATGAGACAACCGTGTTTACCACTGCACCATTGACCTCACGTTAGACACGACCGAATTATCATATGTGAACGCTCAACTACTTTCGCATGTGCGTAGTGATCTGGTTGTCCGACCGCCCGATCGAAAGGGGCTGACTGGCAAGTCTATTTGTGGGTGAGGTTCAATCGATAGATCTATAGACATGTGATTAAAAGAACTTGTTACGGTTGGTCTTACAGTAGTTAATCGAAGTGATGGACGCAGCACACTGTCACGTTATATTCAACTGGACAGTATTTAAGAAAGTAAACATCAAGAAGTTTCATTATCATCTGGATAGCAAAGTCAGCTATTGTTGGTTGAGTTGTTCTTCTTTGTTTCAATGCTTGCATCAAGCAAAGTCTTTGGATAGAGACATTAGGAGGGCTGTGGACTAATAGCTCAAGACGAAAAGGATAGTGAGATTTTTGTGAAGCGAGTGCAAGTAATGAAACATAACAGTTGAACGTATTTCACAGATGACGACTTACTTTCACTTTTGGCCAGATTGTTAATCTGTATTGTCCAGATTCATTGATTTTGAATATGCAGACGCGCTTTCAACTACAACGTACCATCCTTCTTTCTTGTTGTTTAGCTTGATTTTTAAAAGGTGCTTTTTCTCCACAGTTATATGATAAACAAGTATATGTGCAGATAGTTAGCGTATTGTTAGCTTTACTAATGTTGAGTTAGTCAGCCGTAACACTACGTCACACCAATCTGATTTTACAGGCGAACAGTAAAACTAGACTGATTAGAAAATATCATCCGATTCATGCAAAAACACAGACTTGCATTAGAGTTGCTCACCAGACGTTTATAGATTTGATAACAAGCAATTAAATTCAAAGATTGTGTTTTATACATGGTTGTCGTCATAAAGTTGAATGTTAAAACCGAAATAAAAGAATTTTGGGATTGATAACTATATCCAGACTAAAAAACAGTAATTAGACAGAAATCCATTTGCCCACCAGTTTCCTGAATGAAGCGGGCTCAACAAATGGACAAAAACTATTGTCCCGTGGACTCCACTGACCATATGGAATGATGAATTGAAGAGGGGTAAGCTCCATTTAGTACAATGGCCAATGGCATTCCGAAATAGTTTTGAATCAGAAAATTGACAAAACGACGAAACAAACATTGCATGCAGCTATTCCTTATGTCGGTTTTTAAGACCACAAGACTGTAATGAAGTACATCAGATAGTAAGTTATTTGGAAATCACCGTGTAACCGAACAAACTATCCGAGTTTTAAGGAAAGAGATTTGAAGATGATTCTGAATCAACTTTCTGCCCAAGGTAATAGAAAATACTGCTCAGTTTTGATCGAATTACTTGCGTTGACATGGGTCTGATGAGTAATCTTTGGAGGAGAAAACATACGCATGGAAATTAGAGCATTTTATGAAAAAATCAAATAACTGTGAATACAATAAGTATGAAACGGTTAACTCATGTGACCCTGCAATATTCGCCTGGTTTTTTTCTGCATTAGCATCCCTGTATAGAATGATGAAGTTATAACTTCTTGTCAGCATTCCATTAAAGCTGCCCGAAACAGTCCCAAAATACATATATAACAGACAATTGATTGTACTCTCAAGCGTGGGCAAGCGAGGTGCCAACCAAAAGCAGTATAAATACAGTCATTGATAGAATACTTCAAAACGTAGAAATAGCACATGAAAAGTAAATTAACTCTTCTCAAGTAACTACAACAGTAATGGTCAGTACTGTGAAACGGGTCAGGCAGGATTAAAACCGGATTGGGCGATAGGAAATCGTCTGTAAACTGCAAGCAGCATATCTTATGTGTGTTTTGGAGTTCGCCTAGTTTATGACAATTCTCTTGAGTATCTGTGTTCACCGTTAAACATTCCTCTAAAAAAATTTACTACTAACTCCCATAACATGCAAAACGTTTCGATTTTGCCACTCTGTACAACCACGAAAACCCGTCAAACGTGCGTAGAAACTCAAAAAGATTGGACACATGAGTGTACACACGTACTAGAACTAGCCTCGAATGATTTGGAAGGAACTTTTTAAAGTACGGGTTCACCCTTACTTCAAGACGATATATAACTTTTCACAACAACTGATGAATCTGGTCTGTTACACCTCCAAAAACCAGATATTCAAATTTTTTTAACCATTAAAATCTAACAGATGGTTCACAACTCAGCATCACGCTTTAAAAAAATGCAAATTAAACCGTAAAGTGAGATCATATTTCCTAACTGAGTAATTATTGAACAGTTGTGCAGCGTAATCCAAACACGCATGATTAAAAGGTATCTGGCGACCTAAAAATACATCAACCAAAGCAATAACTTCGAGGACTTCTACTGAATTACAGAAAAACATCCTTCGAACGAATGTGTTAAGAAATTTAATCTAATCAATACTTTTAATCAACAATGCACAAGGCAGTTAATATTACAAGATGTGAGAATGTAATAAACCACTACTCTTTTCACAAATCTTTCAAAGAACCTAATTGCATACATTAGCTAATGACTACCTTGGAATCATGAACTACCAGTTCGCCACACTTCAAAAATCGTGCAGAAATTGAAGGTATAAGCCCGGACAAAATGTTATTTATTCAAAGCTCCGCCCGCTCTACAACACCAAGACGCTGAAGCATAAGCCGATAGCTAATGAAGCGTTATGAGAACTAGTTGCTTCTACAAAGCAATTTTACACATAATTGTGATAACTTGACAAATCAACAACGTCAGATAAAAAAATTATCTCCCTCTACATTCAGTTCACATTTCAGGTTTGTTTTTCTGCCAGGGTAAATAAAGCAATGCACAAGTATTGCCAGTCAGACAGCGTGAAACTAGCGCGATAACCAAAGTTGAATTCTGAGTAGAATGTTGCAATTAGTTTAACCATGCTGGAAGTATAACAGAAATCGCATTTCAACGAAAGTTTCGGTCATCTAGCCAAGGTAGCTAAGAATTTTCATATGATAGTTCGGTCGTGACCTGTGTAAAGTCGGGGATACAATAATCTACACAGGATGGCCTCATGAGCGGAGTTCCGGCCTAGGCTGTGTCAAAGAAGTGCACTACCATTATGCTAATTTCCGCGAATATATACATCAATTTAGACAGTTTTCTCATAGTTCATGAGTATTCAGTGTAATCTACGTGAATGAAAATCGTATAGGCAAAATCACTGTCATTAATTTCAATTGTGTGATATGTTTTGCTTTCATAGTAACAAACCGAGAAATCGGCAAACAAACACTCAGAAGGGCAATCACCTTTATAATGTGATCACCGTAAATGAATAAATTATACTGGTTAATGTATCAAGTTAGTAACTTCTTCAATTTTATTCTGATCAAAGAAATCCTCAGTTGATCAACTCAGTACACACAGAAGTGTTCATAAGTTTTACGTAAAAGAACTAGGTGACTTTTCATTGTCTTCTTGTCGGATACACCCAGTTTCTAAGATGATCAACCGTTGTCTGTTTTCTACATATATGCACTCTATTACATTTAAGTTTTCAGATGTTTTCAGATTTTTTATACAAACTGTTTGCTCAAATCAGTCTGTCCAAATTCATTATATACTAGTGCCCAACTAATCTTTTTTTCATTTCAATCAATAAATGGGCTAGTTACTAGATCCCGAAGAATATGGATGAAAAAGCTAACAGGCATAATACCGAATAAAACAGGTAACTTTACTGGTGAAACTACTAATACAGTACTGATTAAAGTTAACACCTGAACATATGTGTCGGCTCGACAAGAAACGGATTCTCTTAACTCGTACTAAAAAAACGTTGTTGCATCTTTTTAGCATCTTGTGCTTCTTTTTAAGATAAGTACTCAATTTTATGCACTTTTGTCCATGTCAAATTATTAATGAACAGCTAATAATTTTCTGAACACTACTCAGAACACGAACATACACATGGGCATACACGGTGAATAATAAAATCCAAGATAAACCATTCATCAGAATAACTGGGAGATTAATGAATACAATATCCATTTCGAATGTGTTAACACCGAGTGAGCAGAAGAATATACAATCCTAAAAGCACAGATGTGGTCCGCCTTATGAAATCCATATTTTCACTACGCAATCAGCTAGCTAGAACGATTAAGATTAGGGTTCTCGTAGTAATGCGCCTTGAGCTATGATGCAAATATATACGAGCATGTTGTTTCTTGTTAAGCAAATCACATCCTGTGAAGCGTATTTATTTCATTTTAGCAAACTAAATACAGTACTGGATATACTTTCAGAAAATTTGTAAAAAAAGAAAATTTCGTTTTGTAAACTTAATCAGAAAATTAGGAGGCATGCATGGTCGTCTTATCTATTAGAAAATATTTTGAATATATTGTTTTACGGTTGGTACTGTACAGGTGTGATAACCGCATAGCTGTTCATTTCCCAGTATATGTGAAGAGATCACCTAATATAAAATGCATATTGAAGCAGTGTTCACCAATTTATTGTTATCTGTCTTTCGTACTTTAAAAAAATCGAAGAAAGTACTACAGGGTGATTCTGACCTCTTTGAAATTTCTGACCGATCGGCACTGTTTTTCGATTTTCTGTGGGTTATCAAACTTCAATAAGCCGTTGGCTCGGACGCAGACGGATAATCCGAGAGTTGTAGTAAAGTCCAGATTATTTGTTCTCACTAAGGACTTGACTATTTTTATCCATTGTAATGAGCAACTAAACTATGCCCGAAAGTATTACTATTAGTTCTAACAAAGTATACATGGTGAACCACATTTTAACCAAACTCACACCATAAACTGATGTACCGAGTGAGTCAGATGCATCGTTCATATTCACAGTCTATGGTCTATCTGTAGTTGATAAATACTGCTAGACCTTATGATTTAAGTTCGTCTCTTGTTGCACACATCAATGTCTAACAAACCATAGGGAGTACCATAGTCACTAGAAGGCAGTCAACATAAACACACTAGCTTGTTTGGAATCCCACTCGTTTAATTATGAGATATCGTAACAACATAGTGGTCAGTTTTGTTCACAACAAATTTCACAGTCCGGGTGAAATAAACCTGCCTATGATACACCTATTTTTATGTTCCACTTGAAGTGGTAAACATTGTTCGCGAGGATGTACACAAGTACAGCTCATATCAATCATTTGCAAATCAAAAGATTATTTGACAGTCGCGACTGCAGACAACCGGCGATTCCATCTTGTGGTGCTGTATCAAGTGAAGCACATGATGAACAAACAAATATCAACCTCAGTTGTGTACCAATGGCTAAACAAAACAATGTAATTGACGCAAAACATTAGTATGATTGCAGCTTTCACATTTCTGTAATAACATCAGTCAGCCCCATTGGAAAAGGAGCGCCAGATGTGGGGTTTGCATTTGTTAGAGCTTGTAAGAGTTGCAACGCCAGCCGTGATTTAATGAGACAGCCATGTTCACCACTGGGTCATTGACCTACATTTGGTATGATCGATATTGTCGTATTCACACTTCACTTACGAGTAGTCCTCCAAATGCGACCGTAGCTGGTCGTTTGAATACGATGAGTCGGTCGTACTTAATATGCGGTCAATGGCACAGTTGTCAGTGTGGTGAGTTCATGTTCATGCTACTCAACAGGTAAAAATTTACAATGAACATTCTAAGAAAATTACACCCAATATTGTCTAAATAAGGAAGACGCGTTTGAACTCTGCTATAAAAGCAGTTACTCTTTGATCAAGCAAGCTGACATCTCGATTACAATTCTCATTCCAAACGATACCAAAAGCAGTCTATGCCTTCGAAAGACATTCATGACTGAGTTTAGCGATAATAAGTGGTGTTAGTTCCCACGTGAACTGCAGTCGCCATATTCCGCAATTCAGACGCAATGATCACCGGCATTTCGGGTTCCTTAGTCGAAAATATATATCGCCGGTGAATTTACTCAACCTTTCACGTCTTTGATGCTTTAATGGCCCAGTATCACTTGTGATGTCCTAAAGAACAGGGATCTAGTAACTTCAAAACAACTTGTAAACACTCCGTAGCTTTCATCTTCAGAAACGTCTGATTTCTGCAAGAAAGTTAATAGGTCACAATTTTTTTAATGCAAGGACAGTGTTGAACACTAGAAAAAGTTCAATACTGGCACTCTTCAGTGCGTTAAGTGTGAGTTGTAAGTGTTTGTTTTCGACACCTCGTCAAACAACTGTCATCAAACCATATTGATATTTTCATAATCTTGGTTCTACGTAAGCTTGTAAGCTTGTATAATCAGTAACTGGTGTGTGAGTGGAACCAAAAGTGGTACAGCGCAAGCCACTTGGGGTGATGGTTTGAAACGCAGGCGTACTTTGGCTCCGGTCACTGTGACGGGCCAATCCGTTTCGGATGCCGCCAACCATAAACAGTAACTGTATGATTCAGGAGCGAACCCAACCAATGTTAATCAACTTCGTGTTCACTTAGAATTGCTTTACTGGGTAATTTACGATGAATCTTTACTCAGTAGTAACAAGTAATGTTAATAAATTTTGAACAAAAAGGACCATAGAACTATAGTTTGGTACAGTCCGTTTGTAAAACATTCAGTCAATTTCCCTCACATTGACAAATCACTAAGGTTCAAATTGATAATTGATAAATCGATTGAGAAAAACACAACGTTACGAGCAAGTTGTAATACTCGACGTTTCAACCACCTCGGGTGGCCTTCCTCGATTTCGATTACAACACTTCTGAGGAAAGCCATCCGAGGTGGTTGAAACGTAGAGTATTACAACCTGCACGTAACGTTGTGTTATTCTCAATCCATTTATCAGTAGCATGTTAAACACGACGCCCAAACTGTTTGACTTCATTCGTACAAAATTTGGTGCGGATATCTTATAATTGAGTTGCGTTCGAAACACGAGTTCCGGTATAGACCGTAAGTACCACAAAGGTTTATAACTCAAGGATCTAAACACCC
>JTDE01000960.1:61550-116459 GCA_014338405.1 Paragonimus skrjabini miyazakii
ATGATCGATATTGTCGTATTCACACTTCACTTACGAGTAGTCCTCCAAATGCGACCGTAGCTGGTCGTTTGAATACGATGAGTCGGTCGTACTTAATATGCGGTCAATGGCACAGTTGTCAGTGTGGTGAGTTCATGTTCATGCTACTCAACAGGTAAAAATTTACAATGAACATTCTAAGAAAATTACACCCAATATTGTCTAAATAAGGAAGACGCGTTTGAACTCTGCTATAAAAGCAGTTACTCTTTGATCAAGCAAGCTGACATCTCGATTACAATTCTCATTCCAAACGATACCAAAAGCAGTCTATGCCTTCGAAAGACATTCATGACTGAGTTTAGCGATAATAAGTGGTGTTAGTTCCCACGTGAACTGCAGTCGCCATATTCCGCAATTCAGACGCAATGATCACCGGCATTTCGGGTTCCTTAGTCGAAAATATATATCGCCGGTGAATTTACTCAACCTTTCACGTCTTTGATGCTTTAATGGCCCAGTATCACTTGTGATGTCCTAAAGAACAGGGATCTAGTAACTTCAAAACAACTTGTAAACACTCCGTAGCTTTCATCTTCAGAAACGTCTGATTTCTGCAAGAAAGTTAATAGGTCACAATTTTTTTAATGCAAGGACAGTGTTGAACACTAGAAAAAGTTCAATACTGGCACTCTTCAGTGCGTTAAGTGTGAGTTGTAAGTGTTTGTTTTCGACACCTCGTCAAACAACTGTCATCAAACCATATTGATATTTTCATAATCTTGGTTCTACGTAAGCTTGTAAGCTTGTATAATCAGTAACTGGTGTGTGAGTGGAACCAAAAGTGGTACAGCGCAAGCCACTTGGGGTGATGGTTTGAAACGCAGGCGTACTTTGGCTCCGGTCACTGTGACGGGCCAATCCGTTTCGGATGCCGCCAACCATAAACAGTAACTGTATGATTCAGGAGCGAACCCAACCAATGTTAATCAACTTCGTGTTCACTTAGAATTGCTTTACTGGGTAATTTACGATGAATCTTTACTCAGTAGTAACAAGTAATGTTAATAAATTTTGAACAAAAAGGACCATAGAACTATAGTTTGGTACAGTCCGTTTGTAAAACATTCAGTCAATTTCCCTCACATTGACAAATCACTAAGGTTCAAATTGATAATTGATAAATCGATTGAGAAAAACACAACGTTACGAGCAAGTTGTAATACTCGACGTTTCAACCACCTCGGGTGGCCTTCCTCAGGTTCGATTACTACACTTCTGAGGATACTGAGGAAAGCCATCCGAGGTGGTTGAAACGTAGAGTATTACAACCTGCACGTAACGTTGTGTTATTCCCAATCTATTTATCAGTAGCATGTTAAACACAACGCTCAGAATGTTTGACTTCATTCTTATCAAATTTGATGCGGATATCCTACAATCAAATTGATAATCTTTGTTTTGTTCACAAACGCGTTCTTTCCTTGCCGTCTCCAACAGAAAGCAATGTGAGAGTCCACTATTTGCTGTGTTGTGGTATTTCTGTGAAACAACTGATTTGCACGCTCTGAAGTATCTAGGCGCAACAACGTTTATTTTCGTAGAATTTCTATTAGCATGATTAAAGCAACTGCAAATCACAGCAACATTAGGCAGCAAATGACTAAGCTGAAAAGCTAGTATGCAGTTAGAATTACCGTCCGCCGCTGGGCGTATGAGGAAAACGAAGCAGATCACATCAGAACCATCTCATACATATTGTTTTGTATTTAGAAGTGGTTCATCTCATCAAAAAACAAGCATTTTTGACTCGTATGGACCAGTTTTATTTCTTTGTGTTGTTTTCGTTCACAGTGTTAACTGTTGTGATGAATACGGGTTTAGTTACAATCTGAGTGGGCATTTGTCAAACCGGTCGGTGTATGTAACATTCGTCTGGAATTTCGTCAATAAAGCGCACGTCGACGTAATCACTGAGGGAATTTTAGCCAAAAATTTAAAGGCAAGAGAATAATCAGTTATGAACCATCAGCCGGCCGACATGTTTAAATATATATTTTATTGAATCATTTATCAGACTGAGTTGTCCGGGTTCATTATTTGACTGCGGAATTGTTTGTTCCTAACCTTGTGGAAGCTGCCGTGCTTTTAAAATCTATAAAGAACAATTCATAAACCAATCTTTTATATTTGTAACATCACTGAAAGGGTGGAGAACCAACTGCGCAAACACACTTTTTTTAAAGACAAGCAATTGCAACGAAAGTCTAAATTGCGAATACAAATTTTGATTTAACTTGTCTAGGCAGTTACATAAATTTGAAAGTGAGGTTTTCACTTTGAGAAACCTTCAAGTGAACGCAAACAGTCATTTCTATTAAGCTGGAAGACAGGAACGTTTTCATAGAACACTATGAGTTTTTCACATAGCAATCCCTATCATCCAATCACAAGTTATACACCCAATCATAAGTATAAGTGTAGTCGCAGCAACATAAATTCATCCGTTTTAATAACACACTGATCAAGTGTAGTATGCAAGTTCACTAACCGTTGATTTTAAATAATGTTTGTCAGTGTATTACGTTTACGTGTAAAAGTGGCCGTAATTTTGTGTGAATACGTAGAAATTTTTTAATACTGTAATCTTTCAGAGGAGAGCGACCCCTAGCATCTTTAATAATGTGGACGTTGTACACTCGCATTTCACTGTGGTATATTGCTACTCCGCATTACTATCGAGGAATATTGATCAAATTTGGGACAAACGGGCACTTCGCACCCGCACCACGTGGTTAGTTGACCTTGACACTTCCTTCCAGCTGGTGATAACCAAATCCTCTTTGAATTAATTCTCAAAGCGAGTGTAAAAACGTAGGGATAATCCACAACTTTAGGTTTTATGGTCCAAAATGATATTTTTTTACGATATTTCTGTGCAGTTTCAAGTTAGAAATCACAAACTTTGTAAAATGCGAGCCGAATGTCTTGTTGCGAAGTGTCTACTACAGGCTGTTAAACTTTCGGAGTCAAATTCAAGTCATATACAACAATTGTAACGAAGAATCCCTTTTCTATTAGAACATCAACACTGTTAGATTAACAAGATAGTGAATAGGTAGTCGAACTTGTGTTTTATGGTAACCAAGTACACACCACAGAATGTGCTACATGTTCATTTGATAGACGTAGTATCATGCTATGAATGACGCAGACTATTCATACAGACGGATAATGTAGTACTGCTAGACTGAACCCGCATGTACAGTAGCCTTGGAATTCCACCTGAAGACAATTCTGGAAAGGCTTAAATGCTGGGCTTTGTTTTATTTTTGGATGACGTCTCACTATACAGTGGACACGTTGGCAATGTGTTTTGTTGTGAACAGTAGCACTGGTCGCAAAACTTTAGGAAAAGGATTCTATTACATTTCATCATTTTTATTTCGGCGTTATTACAAGGCGCAAGGAAAAACAGTTTAGCGTTTATTATTTTTCACCAGCACGCTTATCGACCAATAATTGTGGCCCAGCAGATTCTTACCGATATGGAAGAATTATGATCTATTCTGAAAAGTAACCTAGTACGCGGATATATGTATGTATGATCTGAACAACTCGCTCCAGGACACAGGCCATTGTTTCTGGCGAATCATATAATCAAGTGAACTTTTTCAACAGGATCCAACGAATTGGACGTTTTAGTAAATATGGCGACTCCAGGCTGTCTGCTTGATATGAATGATGCGAATTTGCTAGTACGGAATCGTGTTCAAAAAGTGATATCAGACCAATCTATAAGACTTCGCAGATTGTCGATTCTGTTGCACTGTTTGCATCCAAGTGACTATAGGCAAACAACCAGTGTTTTCACCGTCTAAGACTATGTGTGAATGTGGTGTCCAACACACTGACGGAATCGATAGCCAGCAGCAGATTAGGATTGGTGAACTAATGAACAGCAAGTCTACCACTTCGACAGATACGATTCCACCTTTGTCTGTATATGACCCACGTCCTTCGTCCGATGTAACTATTGTTGGCACACCATCACCGTGGAAATTATACCTAGTTCAAAATCATCCACAGTCTTTGATGTAAAGGACTGATTGTCATCAGAAGATATCGATCCGATTATGCATTTGAAAGGTGCTGTTTATTATTCCACGGTTGGCCAGAGCAGTGATAATAACGCACAATTGGGTGAACGTCATGGTAATTCATTTTGTGGCTTGGACTGGGATCGATATAGTTAACTGTCTGTGGTAAACACTTGAAGAGATGCGGCAAGAATTAGCCTGACAGAACTCACGACTCTATCGTTCTTATTTATCGCAGAACATGAATATTGTAAGTTGCTATTTATATTATGAATTTGCAAATGTTCACATCTAAAAGGGATTCCTGGTGGAACGCAATCTACAAATTTACATTTTTGCCTCGGTGGGCCGAGAAAGTGTGTGTGTCAAACCGAGAAATCACAACTGAAATTCGTCTTTTTGAACAAGTCCATCAGAAATTTCAAGTGTTTGCTTATACTTCATTAATAAACGTTTATAGCAGACCTTATGAGCATTATGCCCACAATGACTCACTGAAAACATCTCCATTTAGCCGTGATTAGGCGTGGCAAAGGATTACCATATCGTCTTGGCAGGAACCTCTCTACTCCGGTCGCCACATAGCATTCTTTATCTTGGATCTGATCGATTGTTCTTATTTGTTTACCGTCCATTGTAAATAACCTGGTTTCAAATAAGATTTTCGTAGCAAAATCCAATAATATTTCTAATACCAATTATGACCAGTATCGTATTTTGAATGGCTAAAATCGTTTCCCTCAATTTAAATTTGATTTGAATGGACTAGATGATGGTAAGCTTATGGGTGAAAATACAAGTGTGCTTAAAAGTGAATTAGTTCGCGGTGGAATGTTTCTGTGCATCTGATGGGAATAGTAAAATTCGCAGACAAAAGGATAAAATCCTATCCATGTTTAACATCAGAAAGATCTACAGTGCACATAGTACTTCTGTTAAATAACAGTCTGATAGATTTTATTTTGGATACAAAGCGCATCCGACTTCTTGGGATAATTCAGTCCGACTTATCTGAAGTGCTTTGTGTTATAGCCACTCGTGTCACTCGTCTTGTTCAAACAGAATGGTATAACGTTATCAGTATAAATAATTATAAATTCAATAGTTTATTCACTGAAACAAAAAGATTTTATTCATACTTATCTTTGCTGGGTTTAAGTTCGTCGCGCGTTTGTATAATCTTGGATTTGACCGAGATGCATTACTTACCTCTTTTCTACGTAAAATAGTGCAAGTTGTTAAGTTGATACAAACTAAGGTAGATAAATTATGAAAACCTAAATGATTTTCTATTCATCTCGCTGTGCCTTCATTAAACTGTTCAGTTTGTATTTGGCATAAAGTACTCTGGTTCAACCATTTTAAAACAGCAAGTCATCTTACAATACTTTTTTCCAATACTGGTCGTTGACTGCAAAGTGCATTTCCTTAAGCATTCTACATTCGGTCATCGTCAACAGATTACAAGCAGTTTGGAAAATTAATTCACTAGACAAACAAAAGTGGCGGAATAAAATTGCATTAAGTGAATGTTGAAAGTTGGTCCTATCGAATTGAACTAACTCGAGGATACATAATCGATCGATTTGATTTCGTAAAGTATAAACAAAAACGGCGAGTTTGTTATAGGTAGCTAAGCAAGTAAGCGAGCCATTAACTGACCCCGCTTGGAGTTTTTAAGACTAGTTCAAAATTGAAAGTTTTTAGTTAATTCACTTGTTCAACGCAAAACACGTAACTGGTACTTAAGAAAAGAAAGCATAATTTCTAACATTTGTTGAGGCAGTGGAAAGATGTCGTCCACCTTCTCGTGAAGGACACGTCACTATCGGAAATGCTAATAGATGTAAAAACACACCTGAACAATTACGGCTTAACTACACACGATCCACAAACAACTGCTGATCGTGAGCAATCTCCCCAACAGCGAATCAAGGGAGGGATCAATTTGAAGGGTTCGTGATAAGGCCCTCGTTGACAAGTAAGTCATCTCCTCCGTTAGATTTCTATAATCACTCCCTCGGAAGAGTGACTCGAAATACAACAATTTTCTAAGACCGGTTCCTTGTTTCATTTGACGACAAGAGTGAAGTAGAGCAAACAATGACGTCACCACAAGCTGCACGACAGGTCTGAAAGCCCAGCCAGACTATGTCCAAACTTAGCGAGCATTATAACTCAGTGCAGTCATAATTGTATTGTCATTCGCAGCGTGCCATCTCCGGACCCTATAAACAATTGTACTAATGGGCTTCATGGTCTGAACCAGTTGCCGTTTATAGTAGGTAAACCTGAGTCTGAGAACCTTACATGCAAGTGACAGATGTCAGTTGGCTACCTGCGTCTGTTCATTTCGCATTCACTCCGGCACCTTAACTGAAACAGATGTCATTGGTGCCTAAACGCGTGACTGACTAGGTAGATTTTCTTACCTAAGTCAAGCTTGCACCATCCAAAGTCAGGGTGGACTTGCATTGGTTTACCACCTATTAATTCCTAGGCTTAAAACGATGATCTATCTGTCGCTGTTAGGGTATATGTCCTGTCCATCCTGTACTGCCCAAACACATCAGACAAGGTTTGCCTGACTTATCCGGCCTTTCGGATGTCGACGACCGAAAATCCACGCCAACTTAAGTAGATTACTCGTATACCCCAGTTAGAATACCGACTTACCAGATGTATAACTTGTGTGCGTTCCACGCCAGGCAGCACACACAGTGCTCAGTGTTTACCTTGCACAGGTTAGCAAGCATCGCCGTTAGCTTATCAAGTGGGTACAGCCGCGCCAGCCTTGTTAACCTCCTACTCCCAGTACGTCTGTGCGTTTTCACTCCGTGAACGTCAACCAAACTTCGTGTCTATTAGATTATCCATGGGCCCATCAGTTGTGCAAACCCGTTCGCTATTGAAACTCAGAGAACCCTTATATATATATGTATATATATATATATATATATATATGTATCTTTGACAACGGATTGTAGTGTGGATTTGAAACGTCACAATAAATAACCATCAGTCGGTGTTCGCCTTATATGTTCACTGCTAAACCCAGAGAACCTATATATAAATCCACACTAGGATCCTTCGTCAAAGAACCATACGTATCTACATATAACTATATACATATATGTAGAACTCAAACTAACCGTATGACCTAGCATTGGAAACAGCCACCCTGTTATTCTCACTACTAAAGACGTAAGAGGGATTTTCAGTAGAAACCTAAAGATACCCATAAAACTAAGAACAAGAAAGACGTATTAATCTCTAAGGGATGACGTAGAACGTGTGAGTATTTAAAAAAAAAGACGCGATTACATTTTTGGAGCCAAATGGCTAACAGGAAAGTGAAGGGAACAAACCAGAAAACCTTTTTGAGCTGAAGACAGAGTTCGGTGAAACCTAATCGCAGCTTTCGCACTCTAATAAAACTTTCAGTTAGCCTTTTTGAAAAGTCATAGTACTTGGTTTCGTTGTTGTTAAACCGAATCAGCAGCGCATATCCTCCCCACGGCCGGGATTTGGACTTTAACCACGCATTCATGGGACGACTATGTTGGCCTCACATTGAGTACGACCAAACCGTCACCTCTGAACGCTCGGACGCTTTAGCTTGTGAGGTACCTGGTGTAGTGGTAAACACAGTCATTTCAGGGTGGCGTGGGAGAAATTTACGTCTTGGCCAGAGTAGTGATATGTACTGTTGATGATTTCTAACAGAATCAAAGCTTGAGACTAGTAGTTCCATTAGAGAGGGAGAGACTACCTGTAATGTCAGGCTGGATGCGAGACCAGCTGCCAAGTATGATCTTAATTGAATATAAATCGACCCGACACCCGATTAATAATCAGCAATCTATTTTATTTCAAACTGAAGGCCATACACACTTTATAACAACCATCGCACTCAGACATACCCTTTGGTAAGTCCACTTCAAAAGGTAGCAACATATTTGAGTTTTGCCTTTATCAGAGCTCATTATTAATGTATATCCATGCACTTTGATCTTCGTGCTTATAAGACTAGTGTGTTCATCAATAAGCCGGTAATCTACAAATAGACACGACCGATTAATCGTATACAAACGTGTAAGTACGACGTCGTGTAAATAGAGCTCAATTTGCCCGATCATTTCAGAAGAAGAGTAACAAATCACACTGTTTAATATGGTCAATAACAGCGTGATAAATACTTCTCAGTGAGGTTGAAGTTACAGTCTTCAAATAACTGAAAATCGCCGTAGGGATCGTGTATAAACAATTTTGGTCTCGGCGAACAGAACTGTTTTTGATAAATTCTCACCTTAGGCTGGTAAAATTATATATGAAATCAAATAACAGTAAAGTAAGTTACTGATCAAAAATAGTATGAAGGTAAAACGGTTTGGTTAAACAGACAGACTAGGGTAAAACTTTCCGCAATGTCTATCGTGCCCCGGTCAACATGTCGTGGAAAATCAAGTGGTGCATCCTGTCTATAGCCGAGGCGGTTGTAATCCGATTACGTCAAAAATAGTTTGTTCACACCCTGAGATTACCTTGGCCAAACACCTGCGGTCAACCCACTCGACAATTTGATCCCGTCCCCCCAACTCAACCCAATTAACACTGACTTCTTAAGTCTACCTCCCATGTGATCATAACCACAACGAAGTCGTGTTTGTGTTTTACCCAATAGCTGATTTTACATATAATTGTACCAGCCTAAGATGAGAATTTATCGAAAACAGTTCTGTTCGCTGAAATCAAAGTTGCTTTCACTGTCTTCATCGGACCGACTAAACTTGCAAAGGCGGCTAACCTGTTAATTAACCACCACGAAATACATTTCCCAGTACGGTTAATGTGTGGTGAGCACTGAAGTCTTTAGAGACAACTGAACTCAGTCACATCGTAACTGGGTGCAAGATTTACAAACGATATGTGGATGACATATTTTGTCTTCTTCAAAACGATGATGATCCCCAGGTCATACTAGATGAGTTCAACAAAGCTCACCCGAATATAAAGTTCACCGTCGAGCTAGAACGTTACAACAAACTTTCATTCCTAGATGTCGCGTTGCTTCGTCGATCAGGAGGAACAATTCAAAGATCAGTCCATAGAAAAAAGACATGGACAGGTCAATACACACATTTTCAGCGTTGTCCCGTTGAAGTACAAAAGAAGTTTGGTACGTTGTCTGTTGAAAAAATCGCGAAAGATCTGTACACAGGACACTCTGCAGGGGAGGTGAGATATATTCAAGAAACTCTCAGTGGAAATGGAGACCCTGAGAGATTCATAGATAAAAGTCCGCATTCCGGTACGAAATTTAAACTCGCCCAGACAGCGCAGAAATAGCCGGTTTTCATCCGTCTATCCGTCGGTGAGGTTAACAGTGAAATAATTAGCCATAGACTTTCAAACGCGTTTGAGACTGCCTCCCCTGCAGCGAGACTTCTCGTGTGACGTTCGACACCTGCCCGCTATTGGTGTCATGTCTTATGGATTTTTTGTCCAAGTTCTCTTTGTCTTTCTGTATCTACTCTGTAATCTGTTGTTGTCATGCTGGTTACTTTGGGAGGACCACAAGGGGGCTATCGGAGAAGATCAGTGAACACCTACCGAAATAGCTTCGTAACGGTTCAAGAAAGCCTATTTCCAGTGCAACTGGTTCCCACTTTCTTGAAACTGGTCATTAAATAAATCCGTATGAAGCGTTCCGAATCATCTGCAAGGTTTGTCAATCCTGCTCCAGATCTGTCAGATTGCGAGAGTTATCAACGGCCGAGGATATTACTATCAGAAGTGTGTATGTGTATTTACGTTGAAAAATAATTGGAGGCTTGCGGGAGTTTCGGTTAATTATTTTAATATCATTCTATAGCAACTTTGGATGTGTTTCGTTGCAGAATTAAGTTTTTGAACGACACAAAACTGGACCACCAATCACTTTTGACTCGCCATAATAAACACAGATGTTTTAGGGTACCTGAAGTGAGTTTGAGTTGGCGGCAAAATGAACTGCCTCACAAAATTCATACAGTTCATTGCATTTCCTTTCGCCGTAACTGAGGGAAGATCTGCCAGTTATTATTGTAAGTTAGATAAAAATGTGTTAAACTAATAAAACAATGCAGTCTTTTCAACGTTGGAGCCAACAACAAAATTACTGGGTCTCGTATGACTTCGATTAGGTAACCCGGAGAAGATTCGCGATCCACTGCGCTTAAACTTTAAATTGAAATAATTCTGCTGTGTCTTACGTGAAGTGCACATTTTCGTGGTCAACTTTGTTCCACTCCTGAGATCGTGACAGGTTTGCACCCTGCCAAAGAGTTTCAACAATAGTCGAGTCTTGTACTTTTTTGGTAAGAAGCTGTCTGAAAAGATGAAATAAGTTCGATGTTCAGTTTCCGTAGCTTCCTGTCGAATTCAGAATATTATCTTTTCCTGTCTGTAAAGATAGCAAATGCGGATTCAGCATTCTGTTTAAGGCTTAGAGTGTTCATGTTATTTTCTTCTAATAGATACAAACTGCATCGATATCTTGGAAGACCATTTTCAAAAATACCTACTTTACCTCAGTTTTGTTCTATAGGGGGCTAATTAATTATGCATATACTTATTCCGACCGGGAGTTGAAATTCTGACCACATGCCTTTGAGACCATCATGCTGATCATGGCGAATATGACCTCACTTTGTGCGAGACTGAATTATCACACCGAAACTTTCAACTCAAATTTATTCTGAGTATTACTAAGGTTGCCCGATCGATCTCAGAGAAATCGCATAGATTATCCTGCTAATTCGAGGTCACCGTCGCTTAATCAGTATTCAGCAGTTCATTTGAACCCAAACGTTGTTTGGCTTCCAAACGTAAAATTGAGATGAATTTTAATATCTGGTTTTTGCTGTTCAGCTTACGTTGTATGCAACTAGATTTTCCTGAGAAATCTGATTCGATAAGATAGAAATTTGAGTGTTTGGACACATTGCTTGTCCCATACGGACGATTCGGCGACCTACACGACAGTTGCGGGCAACTAACGCTAGGATTTTGTTTACAGTGCTTTAGTCAGACTTAGCGAGATGTCACTAGCGCGGTGATCGGCATGTTGCCTCACAATTTCAGCACACTCGTCTGGGTAAGTGTGTGCACCTCTAATGGATTCTGAAAGGAGAGTGTCACGAAGCTGACGCTGCTCCCTGAAAGGAACAGCTGAATGAGACATCTATCTGAAAACAAAACCAAATAGCTAATGTGGGTGGTGCCCAACATATATTGCCTAACAAAACTGAACAGAAAAGATTGTATGGATGAACTAGCGTCGACCATACATAGTACTTACATGAATATAATTCTTGAATAGATTCAACTTGCCACTTCTTTGTACCAACCACCTAGTTGAATCCTTAAGAATACAGACGACCATTTGGTTACCCAAAATTTGTTCTAATCTACACATCCCTCATAGTTTCGCTTGACTTATCAATATTACCGTAGTTGGATTAACTATTTATTTAGGTATATGAATGTTTGCCAAACATGGTATTTAGGTTGCAAACGTTTCATCACCAAATGAGGTAACATCATCAGTGTATAATTATTTCGGTGTATAGGTTTGAGCATGGGGATATCACACTAACACACAGACCAACGACAACATTACGAATAGTACTATCAAAACCAATGGAACAATTAAAATTCGATAAAAATTACGTTATATACAAAATCCGGTGCAGTGACCGCGGACAATATTACGTTGGATAAACGAGAAGGAAATTATCACCACAAATTCACGAACAACAATTGGTCATCAAGAGATACGACCAGTTTTCTTTGATCTCCGTTTACCAGGATCAAAATAGACCCACCTTCATCCTGAGTACCGCAGAACTTCTTACTCAGGTAAACACTAGAGACTCATGCGAATTTCTCGAGGCTTGATGCACATCAGCTGGGTCAGTAAACAAACACATCCAACTAGACAATATCTATGAACCAATGCTAACCAAGGACTTGAGAGGGTAGGAAAGTCAGCAAACCCGAACGGGGCAACTTAAACTAATCGGACCAGCGATCAAATCGGATTCCAAAAACAAAGAAATAACCCACTCAGTCAAAAGACACGGACCAACCAATCAAATTTTGGGTGCAAGTTCAACAGTAACTGGAATCAGCCAATCAGATTCCAGATCAAAGGTTCACATGGTGTGGGGAACAACCAATCGGGTCTCAGGTCGAAGTTTAAACTCAACACAAACAGCTAATGACAATTCAGATTTGCGGTCAAAACAACAGAAAGTGACCGGTGAGAATTAAGGTCAAGAGGTCAACTCACTCGGGTATCTAACTGCAGGCATACATCATACTTTGTCATACCCCACGCTGAAACAGTTACGCACTGAAGATGTCACTTCATTTGGTGATGAAATGTTTGCAACCAATATTCCAAGCTCGGCAAATATCCTAATACCTCAAACCTCAACTCGAGCTACGAAAAACACGAACACCGTTCACAACTAGTCATACGGTGATCGATGAGAGTCCACCTGAAACGGTAGAAGCGTTAATTTCCGCGTAGTTAGATTGAGTTGTTTTTCCCCTTGGTGAAGATTACGAAACCGATTTCTTTTTGAATGATGCTTATGCAATCCGCTGTAGTGTTTTATCTTGCTTGCGGTACATTTTCTGTAATAAACAATCATAAGTTAAAAGCGTCAGGATCAATACGGTGCACAATATTCTGCACGAAATTAAAGTAGATGAGAAATCAGGACAAGATAAGCAGGTAGTATTGTACAAAGGCTTTGTCTGTTAACTATGCGAACTTGACCTGATTTTGTTGAGTTGTTCAAACACATGAAAGCAAGAAGTTATATCAGGTGAGAAATATTGAGTGGACAAGTAGTCGGTACTCATTGTCGGTCATGTAAGAAAATAATACCCAAAAGGGTACTACAGCGATAACAGACTTTTAAATTATTTTGGACTGATGGATAATCAATCTGAGTGAAAATTATATCGACGCGTAACAAGTCATAATTACACATAGAAGACACTTGCATGTCAAATAGATCGTGTGTACCGCTTTGTTGATTTTTTAATTAACCAGTATTTGACAATCAAAAGATTAAACCGCCCAATACATATTGCAATGTTGAAATTTTATGTCTAAAAGTCACCATCACAATCAAAGTATAATGCAGGGAATGCTAAAAACGAAGTAACTTAATAAGACTAATTTTGATGTAAACATTGGGGATGAAATCTCAGGAAGTCAAAAATGTTATACGGGTGCGTTGTCAACTCTGTATTTTTAAACCAGTATTGAAGAGGAAAATGATCGATCAAATCAGTGGACTAAACTTTGCTGGGCGATCAGTTACACGGGTCTATAAATTGAGTGCACCTTCCACTCAGTTCTCCAATTTAATTAGCCAGTAATAGGTATTGGATGAAAAACAAACAAAAATAACCACTTAGAAATGTTTTCCCCAGTGAATAGAAGTACTTTTTGTTAATGTATAGAGCCTCAAAACCTGTGATGTAAACACGATCCGACCGAACGCTCTATTTTGTTAACTTGAAAGTTAAGGACAAAGCATACAGAAACTGGAAAGTAAGCGGATAGAATATTTAAGTTAGTCGTCACTAAATACTCTCTGATGTGTGCGTCTGGGTTTCATCTATTTGATGTTGATGATAATCAGCGTACGAAGGGCTACCAAGTTATTTACGAGGACAGGCACAAAAAGTACATCATTGCTACTAACGCTTTAAATTGAACTGCATTTATGTCCTTGCTGAAGTCAACTGAAGTATCACAGCAACCAAAAAATGAACAAGTTTGTACAACTTCACTATTTTCATTCAAATAAGCTTCGGTTCATGAGACAGGGTGACGTAGTACTAATGTGAATCTTGACTTATGCTACCCAAATCAGTAATACATATTTTGCACTTTGACGAATGGTGGTTGAGTGCCCCATCACAACCTCGGAAAGTGAGGGATCAATAATTCAAACAGCTAGAGTCATGAAACAATACTAAATGTTATAAAGTTAACCGATGATTACTGAACTGATGATTTGATTCCATAATCCATTGAGGAAAATAAATTTTTGCAATTTATTTTGAAACAAAATTAAGCGAAATGTAACACACAAAACAGCAATATTTTTTTCCGCAAGCAATTGTTATCATCATCTCATCCTTACACGAAGTAGCCTCAAAGTAGATGATTAAAAGAAGTCGACGTCCAGGTTCGTTGTACACATGAACCAGTGAACAATTACCAGACGGTTCTTTAGCATGATTACATCTTTAAAAAATACCAAAATTGTAGGCATATTTTGATACGTGATAAACAAAAAGCGCAAGACCATGATTACCCTGGTGCCTTGGTGCCCAACAGAACATCATCCGCTTACTTCAATTCACGTGTAACATTAGGACTTCAAATAGAGGCTGTATATTAACTGGCGGTAAAATACATGGCTACCTTGTTTTGTAGACAATACCAGAACCATTGGTAAGTAGTAGCGAGTCTTGATGACGGAATCAAGCAAACTGATGACGATTAGTGAAATAATCACTAGAAGTATCTTAGAATCAACATCGAATGGCAATTTCATGTGATTGAACCTCTCGCCGGTTCGGTTTTTCTATCTGATGAGCTCAAACGATGAAAACCAGTCGAGACATTTAGGGTTAGAGAAGCAACTTCCTGATATTGTAACGTAGATGCAAGTTGCCGGTTGTGTGATAACCATAACTAACAACCTGAAATACACTGCTCGACGAAATCTCAATTTAATTGTGGAAGGAAATAAGTTTGACACTGCCGTCTTCTCGTTATCTCCAGATGACACTTCGAGTGCTGTGTTTTACATTCGGTGGTGTAAACTTCGGTAGTTGTTATTTATTGTTAAGTGTAACCCATTTCTACCTCAATAAGACATAAGTCAAACTTCAGTTGAGAAGCAGTTCATCAGTTGTTCAAGATAACTCACGCATTGTTCCAGCTACTGTGCAAAAACTGATACGTCGTATCACAGAGCATTTTAGGCGGCATATCAGGTTGTATTAAAAACTGAAGTAGCAGACTATCGTCATGTTTCCAGCAAACTGATCAGAACACGATATATCGAGGTATTTCGTTTCACGGTAAGGGAGAGCATAGCACGATTTTTCAATATCGTGATTGTACAGCGCTAAACAGGAAGTGAGTTTACTTCCCCAAGTTACTCCTCTGGATTTGAGTTTAACAGAATATGTCTGCGAATCACACAGCTACACAGAAAACAAACCAGACAGTGTGATTTACGTTATCAAGAACTAATAGAAGCCCACTGCATGAAAGAAAATTTGTACCGGGCATTTAAACCATAATTTGTCATCCCCGTAAATGAGGCTTACAAAGTGCTCGACTTGACTTCAAAATTTGTCCCGGATCTATACCTTTTGCTCTTTAGAATGCATAAACACAGCTTTCTAGTGCAGTTAGATTAATTCTCCATGAATTGGCACTACTTCGCGACATATCAAACAATTAGTTTGATGTTGCTGTTCATCTACTCAGTGATCTAACAAGAGTAGATCATAGTGGTGCTGCAGAACAAATGGTGAAAACCGTAACACCACACCGGAATCTCACCACTAGGTAAGCGTCAGCAGACATATGTAGTACGTACTTAATGGAGGATTAGTGGGGGAACAGACTGGTGAACACAACTATGTAGCATTTGTGTACAATGTGCATTCGTTGATTACACTTGTTTGAAACTGTTGTCGGTACGAACTCTCGCGCAGAGTCGAAATCTGTAATACAGTATCTTCGTTTCACATTTCATATCCAGTACGCTGGTTTGAGCCAGTTAGATTGGTTCACTCTCGAGATATAGAACAATACCAGCGAAACTTCCCGAATCATCTAAAGCCAACTCGTAGTTAGGTAAAACTTTTATCAGAACAAGCACAAATTCTAAGGGGGAACCTAAAGGTGGTAAATGTGCATAAACACGGAGAAAGTTATACTCCTGTTTCCTCTGGATATCAATGTCCCGCAGAGCTGCAACAATATTCAGTGGTCTCGAACCAATGTTGTATATCGGAAGACGCTCTATTGTTAAATAAACATAATATTTCTCGTCTGAAAATTCGTGGGATATCAAAGCTTACTGATAATCATACAACGTTAATTCACCTCTTTGATTCGGAGCACACCCATCACTAGAAACTCTTAAAGATAGTTAGTGGAATGAATTACTCATTGATTTAACTCTTATTTCAGTTCGATCGGAAGGTTAGGAGCAGTGTGGAATCATTTCCAATACCCGAGCATCACGAGTTCATTTCGTGCCTTCCCGAAACGTAGCGGGCGCGAATCGGTCGAGACTGGCATTTAGCTCTTGTTCTTTGCTCGCCCCATTGAGCTTTTGTTGCACACTGACCTCTGTATAGACTCTGTCTGCATTAACCAACAAAATATCAAATCGTAATTACGAATAATCTCAACATATGACGTACTGCAAACGAAGAGATGGTAACAACTCATTCAGTGAAAATTCAAGTACACTTTACTCACTGTTAGATTGAGTCGTTCAAAGCATTTTCTCAAAGACAAGAAACATGGAGGCATCATGCACTCAACGAAGTTGATACACAACCTTTATTTTGACACAGAATGTTTGAAAAATACAATCGAGGTTAATAACAGCTTGAGGCAGATTTTTGTTTCACCACTCAAGCGTTCATTCCAGCTATCCTATGAAATTACAACAGCTTATAACGTTTATCGACAACACCCACCAATGGAAGCACCATTTGATTTGTTGCGTCCATTATCTAAACCAAGTTCATTCAAAAGTTTAATTCTGTGTCGTTCATAAGACTTAGAATCCATGTCAGGATGAGACTGTTCAACGAAAATCTCGACGGTTTGACAACCAAGTCGATCGCTCCCACATGATATCCCCGCCTGACATTTGGTGCGGTCACCGAACACGTACTTTTGAATGCCCTTATAAAGAAATGCGACTAACAAGGTCAATGCTGTCATGCGTGGTTCACATGGTGCAATCACGTGATCCCACTGGTTTGCATGTTTTCCGTGCTGCAAAAACGTCAAGCTCAGACTAGGTTCGTCCGTTAACGAGTACAGTGTTTTCGACTCTGTGTAGCCTACCTTGTTCACTACGTCAGGAAACTCCAAGAAAATCCACGGTTTCAACTAAAGGAATAATTTCTTAAAATAATGCCTTCAAAGGCGAAAACATGCAGAACTGACTACCTCGTTCTGCTTTGCTGAGTAAACAGGTAACCATCGGTATTTCCTTCATTATCGATTCTCTTTTATGTGCTTCACTTTTTAGGTTCCACACGTTCAATTTTACTGTAACATGTTATCTATCGTTTTACGGTAGATCGTGCCAGATTCAACGTTTCGTTCCAGTCTGTAACATTAGATGAAACAACAAAATCACCGAATAGTTTCTAGGCAATTTCGCCTCTGTATGTTCCACAGATACTCCGTGTTCCATTGTCTGACTAAATGAGATTGTCGTGTATCGTGACATCGATAACCGTGACATCTATCTGTTGAGTTAATGGAGGAAGTCCTAACGGTGACCGGGACATAACTGCAATACCACAACTTAGGTGTACGTTGTTGTCGTTCTTCCATAGCGCACGCACAAAAGGCAAGTGAGTGCTGGGGTGTTGGAAACACCAATGTGCTGCGTGAATATATCCGTCGATGGTCCAGTACACTCCTGAATGTTGTTAATGCCCGAATAAACCAAATTTTTACACATGGTTGAACAGTCATCCTAATCTCAAACGGAAACGTACAGCGAATATCGGTTCGTAATTAATCCGTGGGAAGCAGCATTTAACTCGCATGAAAAGGATTTTTTGTGAATACGTTTCAGCACTTGAAAGATCGTCAGATCACCCAATGAGTAAATAACGCCGTCAGTCCTTCACTGAGCGATTAACTTCCATAAGTAAACAGTAATAAAGAAGGGGATCTGTAATTCCATCTACATGGAGAAAACGCAATTGTTTCACTGTTACCAACTTCGAAGGCAAAGCTCATGTTGGACAAATCAGAAAGGGCTACAAGAAAGACTATACGCATCTGAATTGTCAAAAAATGTGCAGGATGATTGGCACTGACTAAGAACATAATCAACCTCCCTTAAAGTTAGCAGAGACACGTCTTTCGAACTGGAAGGCAGAAATGTGACCTATACTCGCAAGAACAAATTCATTCTGGATGGTGTTGATAAGCCGAGGCAGCCCTGGTTTGGCTTTTCGAAAAAGTTACTTTGAAAAAAGACCAGAAACAAACTATCCGTATGTGTTGGGTCCGTTTTAAATAAATTAAAAATTACTTGGCTACTTTGGAGAGTAAGTGAAAATGCTGATAACTGATTCATTGCACTATACACATTTTACGCATTTAATCAACATACGTATGCAAGAGGGCACACATTTCCGGTTAAAGGGAATTACAACACATACGACTCATATTACGATTCAGTTGGACGTCACAAATAGATGACATAGTTAAGGGGTGCCTAATAGTTGGAACGGCCGAATCAAATTTCACCGCACCGTGCTTCAGTTATCAGAAATATATAGAAGTAATGCATCGAACTTTTGTACCGAGGCAGAAGATACAACTTCGGTTGTCATTTGTGCGGTACTCCACATACCAAGGTGATTACACAGTTTGTTCGCGGTAAATTTTTCGAGTTTTTCTCACTAGTATCAAACATTCAAAAGGAACTTCATCATCATTGAGTGTGCTGAACTCAATAAGTTTGCCACGATAAATTTGAACTCTGTTGTTTACAGTGGAAAACGTTCGTTCAAAACATTCGGGTGGTCCCAAAACAATACACTTTGGTATAGCCGTTCTAACTGTATTGACAATCTGCTACTTCAATATTCAGTTTTATATGTGCAACAGTAAGCATACAATATGAATTTAAAAAGTACTACCGAAAATAACATTTATTTCGTCTGTCGTACCCACGACTGCAAGAGGTTGTACATGCACTTCAAAACCGTTTCTCACATGATTAGCCACTGTTCATGTTCACAGCCCAAATTAGCATGCAGTGACGTAAGCATGTATGACCTAACATTAAACAGTGAATATCAAAAGATACATCATTTTGTTTTCAGAGTGACTGCCTCCAAGAAATGAGTAGGCAATCCGTTTGCCAAATGGAAGTGAAAAATATAAGGTTGTACGTTTGCGAGCATACACAGATCCGGCGGACTACACATTGCATATACTGTTCACTGACACAACAAACCCATTTCGAATAATGGATGAATACAATAGGACACTCGTTTAGCTTTTTAAATGTTTACACCTTTTACTTGGGATTAAAAAGTGTAGCCTGTGTCCAAAAAACCGAGATCAGTAAACGAAAACAGCGAAATCGTCTCACTAACATAACATTTCCGCTCACTATTCCATTCTAAAATAAGCTCCGTTAGGCACGCCAAAATCCTGTTAGTTATCGCCTGTTCAGTTAGGTTTTGGTGATAATGCTCTAGGATTTCCTGGCTCTATTTTATCTGTCTCATCCTGTTTTACACGATTGCTGTAGCATTTGTATCACTTCAGTTCGCATGCTTCGGCTTTCTCAACATTTTGCATTTTAAAAATTTGGCGATCACTCCTGTATGATTAACACTAGCCTAAATTGGCTAACAGACACTTGTCAGCCTACTTGGTAATACAGAATATTTCTAAAGAATGATGTACTTTAAACACCTATGCTGTACGCAGCAAAAAGCAGTTTTAATCATTGCGATTCCGGATTAGACAAGCTGCTCACATACAAGTAAGTCAGAATTTGAGCCAACGGCTTCGAGTAGAGCTCTCAAGAAAATCCTATATCTTGTTACCTCACAAGCCAAGCTTTCAAGGTAGAGACACTCTGCGGGTTTTCCCAACCCAGTCTTCTTTCGTGGTATACACGTCTGGGAAGTAAGTGAGGTTACTTTTACTCGTACTGACCATGTCACTCATCCTTGTTTTCTTTTCCATGTGCCTTTAATTTCAATTTATTCAAGCCAAGACGACAGAACAACATTATAGCTTTTGCTGTCGTCAACTTTCGATAAACAATTCACCACATTGTTCCGGCGAGCACACTTTCCAATCTGAAACTGAATGTGCGCTGTGTTGTCAAAACGTGCCTTTACTACCGTCATGTTGTAATTCATCTTTCTATAGTGTTATGGATCAACGGAGTTTCTCAGGGTATTTCTTAGAGATAAATCTATATCCTGACTGCGCATCATATTAAGCCGTTATGAAGAACAGTGCTAGTTCGACCGGACCCTGTAGGACAGTGATTTAGGCTTCATCAGACTTAACATGTTGGTCAAATTCTGTTGGCACAGACTGAAATGATTATGTTGATTTGCCATAGTCTCATATGTCTCATATAAAACGGTTCGGTTGCTGTTCCACGATGCTGTCTTTGATCTTCGGAGACGAAACAAACTCGTTGACATCATTGTGCTTGCTGGAGACATGAACGCAAACCTTGGTTGCCTCACTCCCAAGGATTGGCGGTATGTTCGGTTTTCGGGTAATTGATTGCTACATTTGTGGTCGTCTTACTGCCTCTGTATACAGAGTTTCTCACGGTAACACAAAAATAACCGCAAAGCGTCATGTACGGATTGTCCTGTACAATTCAACCATGGAAACATTGATTGCTTCACATGTAGCCATTGTTGGTGCCACTTCTTCAAAGAACGCCGTTCAGGCTGAAGTAACCACTTTGACTCAAACCATGCCGCCGTTCGTGCATGCTACATTTTACCGTTTACTCAGAGATCAACCACCTGAAAATGTAAAAAGCTCCCTTAAAAATTGATTACCGAGGGCATACGAAGCATCTATGAAACAACACTAAAAGCTTAGCTTCCTAAGACACAGTAGCGAAACTATTCAAACAAGCATGCGAACTGCCTATGAAGAAATCCGTTGCAACTTAACATCGTAGTTGAAGCAGAACTACAGTTCTACCGCTTCAAATGATCCACTTTGATTGTGATCACAATTATCAACTGCCGTCAACTTAGGCGCTAATGTGCGTACAGACTTTGGTGGAGATAAAGTGAAACCTGTCTATCTGGTGAAATCAAAAAGAGATAAAAAAGACATTATCAGGAAATAGCCTGGTGTCGTTTTTTCTTGTTCGTGGTTGCGCAGATTGTCAACGTGTTGGGCGGATGATGGACATTGAATAACAAATCAACTAATCCGATGGCAAATTGAACGAGTTACAATGCTTTGCTTAGTTCTTCCGTAGAGTATATGCATACCATGCTGAGCCGACTAGCCGATGTGGCTGATGTGTATGGTATGTATTTTGTACCATCGAAGGTTAAAGTGATATTACAGAAATGAGTTGGCTCTGACCTTATATTTACTGTTGCTGGTCGGCTGCCCAATGCTATGGATTACTTTGCCTACTTTCTAATATTGCCAACGACGTGTCCATCAAGAAAGTGAAAGTAACTAGTCCACTTTTCAACCTTCACTGCTTGGGGCCTCGCATGCGTCCGGCTGCTGCTTAAAAGCTAATTTTTCAAATCACATGCGCCAATAGTTGTACTATATAGATTAAAGACTGAGCCTAGTCTTATGAGATATACTCTTGAACCAATGTTATCTGATCATTGTCGTTTCCTCCAGTTAAATTGTATCAAATACACGGACTGCGTGAGAAACGCAAAAATTAGTTGGTAAGCGTTCGTTTTTTATGTTCTATACTGATAATCAAAGTAAAGTAGAAGCATAGTCAACGCTGTTAAATGGATCATATACTCTGTAGGTCCTTGGGAGTATATATCGCACCAGGCATTCGTCACGGCAGAGTGCCAGAGATAGAAACTTTCAGGAGCAAAGTGTGTCACAATGTAACAAATATGTAATTGTTTTGTTTGGATGCGCACCTTAATGGCATGCCACACCGGAACGTTTGGACCTATGTGCATTTTTGCTTCCTTCTTTGGTGTACATGTCGTAGCTCCTACTACTGTGGAGTTCGTTGATAGCGACTCTCATCAAAAATGTAGCATTCCCTTTTTGCACTAGTATCGGTAGGATGTGAATCCATTTTTTAGTCGTTATCAGACGAATATTTTGACAGAGTGAATAAACACCAATCTCAAAAGATTCTTAGGGTTCGGGACAGTTCCCGATTAAGAACTTTCGCGGGGTTTCGCTGAATTCACAATGCATAACGGGTACTTTAGAAGAAATGTGTTCTTCGCACACAAAATTCTCTACACATGGAGCCAATCACTCGAAGGTCTTTTTCCATCAAACAGGGATAGATATTTCAAGGTACGTTAATCGAGGCTAAAGTATGGAATTCGTAAGCCACCAGTTAGCTAAGATTTTTTATCAGTTAGATTCTCGTGATAGTGGAATACACCAATCAGATGTGCAATCACCGCTAGACCAGATACAAGGTTTGAATCTTAACTCAGCGGTAACGAACGCGCGAAGGGACATACACTGCAGGCTTTCAGGTCATCTCAATGAACCACCGTCACAGGCGACTAGGTGTGTGTGTATACCCGCAGGACAGTTTTTATGCAATTAAGTGTTCGGTGCTTAGATTAGTGCACATCAGCCGTTTTCATAGAATTGCTTTTGCTCATCCAAATCTGTCTACTAATCACTTACGTCTACGAAATATTCACCACAACTCATTTACGGAGCACTATAGAGGAAGGAAGATATAAACAACCGTTCAGGTGATCCGTTGAAAACGTTTATTGGCTTTGCTTGACCTGTCCGCCTTTTCGTAAATGTATATCTGATCAGGTGGGGAATTCACTGACTATCAGTGGTTAATGCCTCATTTCTGTGGCTTACCAGGCAAAATCGATACATATTTTTAGGTTCAGGATAGTTTTCAGATCGCCGCTAATTACACTTCATGTTCTCCCGAAGGTTTCTAGTTCACATTTACGGTTCACTGGTTTTTTATGTTTATCTGGTCAATTTACCCAAAAAGATGAGCGGATAGGATTAATTTTGCTATATTGAGCTCTCGGCTCATGTCAACTTTTTGAAAATAACAGTGATCACAAGATAAGGAAACAGTTTTTAAGTCAAATTGAAAAACCGCGTGGACTATTACGACAAAAATGAATACTGAAAAAACCTTCCCCAACACTGATCTATCAAACCGTACAAACTGTTACAGGTTGGACATTGTCCACAATGAATCGCAGCCTTCAATGTCAATACAGCCTTTCACGGATAGCATGTTTTTTAACGAGTCTCTAGAGTCGAGTTTCGTTCACTTATGGCGATTACAAATGGTCATTTTGTTCGGACCGAGAATAGAAATCTACAGCATCTGCGATGTGATTCGACCGTCGTCATCACTTCTTCATTCATTGGATTTGCTGTCAAAAATAACCGAACGATCACTGTGTTAGACATTAAGCTAACCGAAAAACTTGAGTATTACACATATACATTGGTCGCCAGGTATGTGTACATAACAATTCTATTACGAATGGTGCTCGGTTGTTAGAACTGGCCGGGAGCTTTGAACAAGTATGAATGACGTTCAAATTAAAAACAACAGTTACAGTATGTGACAAGCTAAATCTCCGTTAGTCTACAATGCCAAAATCTACTTCAGATTAATTTTTCACGCCAATAATCTTCTATTCCCTATCGTAGTAAACAACTATAGGTGCTCCGCCAGATAACAGCTTAGCATTTACCTTCAACATTACTGCTTCATTGAAATCATTCACAGCAATTCTACTATTTTTACAAAAAGCTGAACTTTTTTAGAATTCATCGGATAATCTTTTCGAGGATTCGTGCAAAAGTGAGTATTTTGACTGGTAGGATTCATTCTTTAACACTTTCTTACACGTACTGACATGAATGTCTTATTGATTAACTCGTTATGTTCCGCTCCAAAAAGCGTTTTATTTATTTTATTTCAGTTATCAATCATAATCTTACCGAATAATTACCGGTCTGTTACAAACGTTTTGCAGTCTTTTAACAGAAAATGAGCAGTATCAACGCTGAAATCTAAAGCGATCGAGTCTCCTCGGTAAACCGTTCTAACGATGAATCTGTAACTCACTAATTCGCCTGATAGATTAGCTCAGTGTTTCAACTAGATGCAAAGAGACGGTTGTGCCAGCCCTGGAGAATATCCAGCAGTCTGACAAGTGTTCACAAACCAAGGCTGTTGGGAAATCAAACAGAATAACTCGGTAGTGCTTAATGTGAATGCAATAACCCAATTGTCAATGCGTTCGGTTTATGGGAATTTCAATTACGGTTTTAGCCCGGACACTATCAAAGTGCGCTAACAAGAACGAAACTTGAATCTGGTAAGCTTTTGTAAAACGTAGCTAGTCAAACACGTCATTTCAGTTCGACAGTCGCGGCTAACTGTAAGTGTTGTTCTACTTATATGAGTTCATTACCGTAACGCCTACTGATAACAATATGGTGCCGTAAGTTACATGTGTTTTTTATCGTTAATCCTAGTCCTTCTGTAAAGTTTAGAAACGGTCTCCAAAGTATCCTCCAATCGTCATCAATCAGTTTAAACTCGACGGGATATAAATTTCTTTGGATCATCTAATGAAACTTTACAATATGCACTTTTGAATTCTGATATTTCCTCAACGTTTTCAAACTCTCTTTAATCCCATTAACTCAGGTGCCTAGAATTATTTAGGTAGACTTATCCCAAGTCTGCAAACATTTAGTGAACTAGATTGGCTCTTAAGTATTATGTTATAAAATGTTTATAATGCTTGTCAGACTTCAGTTTACTTCATTCTGTAATGAACACGTTAATCTCTGTGACTATGCTTTCATTCGAAGATCCCAATATGCATTTCGAGTTTCATTTCACAACGTTTTTTTAGGTACGTGAAAGAAAATTTCACATTTGAATGCTTGTAGCAAAATTTAATTCTGTCTAGTGCATATGACGTACAACACTCGTTGTTTACTGTGCAAATCATGTGATAGCGAAAGTTTCCAACATAATTTGAAATGGTTCCAAGGTCAATGAATTGTGCACTTATAACTAACATGAACAACGAGAAGGCTGGGGCGAATGTTATGCTGTTTTTTAATATTATTGTTACACAAAAAAAACCTGCCAGCAGACGAGTAGGAAAATCTATTCAGTGTGCTGTGTGATATGATGCGAAACACACAAACTAATTCTGTAATGTTTACTGGGTTGATAAAGGACAATACAAACTTTACAAAAGTGGATTTTCGATTTTTATGTGTTGACAAGTGCATACTGCTGAAAACTATTCGGTAATATTCGAAAATAAATGTGTAATAATTTAAGGAACAAACTGGTTTACTATTTATACAAGACAGATGATACCACGAGGAGTGTGAGGTATTTTTCGGCCGAATATTCTAGGTGGACTAAACCAAGTGGTGTTTTTGGGGATTTGTGGTAAACTCGGAGTTTCGGTTATCATACTCACTGAAGTTGGAGGTAAATAACTTGTATAGAGTACACTGATTTGGAAAACGAAGGGAATATGCTGGTTCAAAAACAAGCGGGAAAGCTCTCCATTCACTCGAGACAAACCCAGTTCAGCTCGTCTTGAATAGAAACATTGTTCCAACTTGCACGTGGACTATTGTAAGCACCTTATACCAAACTTATAGACAAAAACTATACTAGCCCAAAAGGCAGCCCGGTAGTTAGTGCAATGAGTTTTCTCATAAAAAAATAGCGTTGTGTTAATAAACTCGTAATTAAATGGAACCATAATTTCGTAGTCCAGTTTGCACCTTTAGCTTGTGGATTATCATGTCTACTTCCTTTGAATGTTCACTGTAATCTCCATATTCACTGGAAACCACCTAAAATCGCTTGTGCAGCGGAAGCCAGATATCGTTGAGTTTATTTTAACTGCCTTGCGTCATTTAATCCTTCGTTCGTGTAAACGGTCTGTACGAGTCCTACGGCTGCTGTAACCGAAGGCTGCACTGCCAGACTTGGCACATGTATGTGATTATATACTCAATTCCGAGTGGACGTTGAGCGTCGAGGTCCATCGCAACCGATTGTGTGTGAAGACGGACAAAAGAGTGTGCCTGAACTCCGATAAACAGCCTTCCAAGGAAGGTTATCAGGGGCATTTACTGTCAAACAGTCTTCACAGGTTAGTCGTAAGAATGTTTGGATCTAATCTACAACTTTCTGTACCTATAATTTTCGTTCACCACAATACTTTTGGCCGGACGATTGATTAGAAGTAAAGAAGTGTCGTTTAGTAACAAAATACCGTGGACTAACAATCCGTGTTATTACCAAGGCTATCATCTTTGCCCTTTTAATGCCGAGAAACGTTGTAGCTTCTCTGTGTTAACCAGCTGTATATGGTATCTGTTTCTACACCTCAAATTCGCGGTAAGCAACGATAAATACCGCACTTTTGCAACACTGGAACTCATTGATTTTGCGAGTGAAGCACTTCACGTATGTATCGTGGGATGACAAATGTCAATGTCATTCCATACTGGTCAGTGGTACATTACCATATTAAGCTAGTTTTTTTGTTTTGGCTGAAAAGCAGCGAAAAGGTGGTCCACAATAAATGCTTGTAGCTCGATCACTGACCTCATGAATATATGACCAGATAAAATTCAGTCTTTCAGACTGTATCACCATTCTCACGCTTATATTATCACCAAATCACCCACCCTTTCATTTCGGCATATGCTTGCTCCAGCATCTAAATTCTTGAAGTGCAATCTCGACCGACTATTCCTCCTTTCACATTTCAATTAGTTTTCAAACCTTTGCAGTTTCGTCAGCCATCATGCTGAGCTACATAATTTTTGTTCAGTCCACCTAACGCATGGAATTCATAGATGACTTTGGGTGAGAAATAATAACTGATTGAGTGAGTGGTAGTAAATAGAGGTCACGTAATCAATCGTTTCAGAAAAGTGCATAATAACAAATCATATTTTTTCATTCATACTTGGTGAGTATATGCTCAGCCAACGCATTTAAAATTCTAACAATTAGAGAGCGAAATATACATGTGCACTTTTGTATCTGATGTGTGCTAGCTAAATGATGACCTCTGTTCATTTCCAATTTTTATAAAACCCAGTCAAGTTATACTAATCTGATGAAAAATTACTGAAAACACTGGCCCATTATGCTGTTCCTCCCAGCAGTCTTGTCCAATTAATATAGATCAGGTGGTGCAAATTAATTGTTTGATCAACTTTATCATCGATGTTTACAAAATTAGATGGAAAACAGTTCGCACGTTTCTATTAGGAATTACAGTGAACCAATGGAATCGTACTTTTCATTCTGGTTGCACCCAAATTAGAATTAGTACAAGTGTAGGCTTAAATGACCTTTAGCTAACTGCAAACGAGGTTCCGATTGGGGGACACTTCATGTATTACACTGTCTACTACCAGGTGATTCGCATAAGTTTTCAGAAAGTTCATTTAGACGGGAGTGTATTGAATGTATCGTGTTTACAAAATTTACCAGCCTATATGTGATACATGTTAATTTATTCACTTAAGTTTACAGCTGCTGTTATCTGAGCAGCATGAATCTCTTCAGTACTCTTGAAATCTTGGTCGATACGATCACCTCATGGCTGTACTGTCTGAGTCCTTTTCATTTTTAAATATGCCAAAAATACTAAGTGGGGTTCATTTCGAGAATTATTTTTTACTCCCAAGAGGAAAACTCAGAGATCCTCGTTTCAGTCGATAACTAGTTTGACAATGAAGATTTTGAGGCTGTTGGAAAGTTCAGGTTTCTAAGGAAGTGCATGACTGGAGGCGGAGGTATATTCATAAAGAAATAGAAGCTAACAGTTTTAGGGTATTAGCATGATATGCCAAACTTTGTTATCCCTGACAACAGATAAACATCACTCTAAATCACATACTGAGGTGACTGTCTGATATCAATGTGAAAGCGTTGTTATTAAACGACGATGAATCATGATGACAGAATTGAGGAAGGCAGGTGACTTCAAGAAATTCGTGACTGATTTTTCCATGAAACCGCAGTGTGTGAAGTGATGTGAATGAGAGAGACAATAATACTTCCTTCACTTAGTCACTAGCGGTGCACAGACTAAAATAATTGAGTTCACCGCTAACAAAAACAGCTGATCTTCTTTCACGTTGACCGCTCTTTACGGATGTTTCAACAGAGTGGCCTAAGTTTTGTTTTTGTTTTCCATGCACTATCTCAATTAGTCAGCAGTCTGTCAACCTCTGTGTCAGTCATATTTTTGCCACCTGTTTTGACAATTCACTCGGGCTGGGAAGTTTCTGTTCTGTTCTCTTTTGCTCGCTTGGTTCTGTGACAAATAAAGAGAATTGCTACCTTCTACTGACCTGTTGTTTGTGTAGACGATTAGTCCCAGTGTTTTGTGAATAAGTACTGTTAAAATGTCTTTAGATATTGACATCACAAATGCATCTAACTGATCCCGAAAACTAGCGAAATAATCAAGATACCGGTGAACTGACTCAAGAAATTTAAAACATTAAATTCACCTGATTTAATACATTGGGACGGTGAAACTGCAGTTGCCACTAGATGTCGGACACATAATGAACGACCTAGGTAAAGAGACTTTAGTTGACAGCAGTCGTTGGATCAGAATCCGATCTCCCTTACTAGTGGTACCAGATAGTTTAACATCATCTGCCCTACATGTCGCCAGCATGCTACTTGACTTCAGACGCTTTGGAGTGGAAAACCGGAAGAGCGAATAATTTGTTGAGATGTAAAGCGAAATCACCCAGATTGTACTAAAGTCCACAATGCCTACCTTCAGCAAACCTTGGGATATGTTTACTCATTCCGGATCATTTCTACGAAGATGGCTTACCAAATCATGTGCATTCGGTACGTTGGCTGATTTTCAAATGACATTGATTCTGGGATAGAGGTTTCCCACGACAGACCTAGTAACGGTCTATGCTGTGGCAACGTCCTTGTCCAATGATCTCAAGAGCAAACTGTATGCGCAGTCATTACATTAGATCTTGAGTGGAGCTACGCACGATCCTCCATTAATACTGCACGCCAGCTGCTGTTAACTGCATTATGGAATACGTTTTCCATTTTCTACAGGCCGTAGCAGAAAGTATTCTTTGCTGCCTTGTCTTATCGCCATCTTCTGCAGGTATATCCTCACATTTTTTATCGTTGTTGACCCCCTCAATCTATTTCACCGGAACTGTCATCTACTCGGTCTATGTTTCTACCTAACAAATATAATGCGAAAGAAGATACATGTAAACTTCTTCTGGCTTTCTGTAGGCTACAACTTTTCAAATAATTCAATATGTGACAAGGTCTGCTAACCAAATTAACCTGGTAAATTTCGTTTAGAATCAAGCTGAGTCTGAACCGATGCAACAATTATCTGTTCCTTAACACCAATGAGCATGAATTAATGATTAACTAGGTCTTATGCGATTAAATAACTCTAGGGGAATGTTTAAGAAGTATTATGCTGAGTGTAAAATATGATTGTATGAAGCTTTTTGGAAAGTGGATCGCAACTATCGTAGGCCAAAAAATAAAATGTCTTCAGTAAACGTAACATCTTGTCATTGAGATTGTTTACATCAATGTTACATAGCTGTTATCAGCGAAAAATGGTCCATTATAGGAGAAAGGTTAGCAAGCAAGGTAAAACATTGCATCTGATGTCAAAAACAAAGAAAGACTACTGCTCTTAATGAATATAATTTCTACCAGCTTCTTTTCTTGTTTTATCAATTACTTTTTATCGATGACAGCATGCTGTGATCATAAAAGACGCTTGGCTTACAAAGTTACTTATTGCACGAACTCCCGTACAGGTTATGTCAAAACCTAGGACCACGAACACGTATACTCATTTGCACGGCTGATGTGTATTCAGTCACATTGGGTATCAGTACACTGTCATTCACCCTGATGACACTTTCCCCATAATGTGTACAGACTATTTTGATAGTCGCATTTGATTTGACGCTTGCCCTTTTCTTCCTGAAGTCACTTGTGAGTAGTATACTACTCACAAACGAAACTGCCTGTTACACAACATGCATATGACCTATGTTTGTCCATTCTGAGTTCTTACTTCACTGAGTGGAATTAGCCCTTTTCTATGTAGATTTCTACTTATGCGCTTCCTCAGTTAGTGTGAAACTGTTATTTACTTTTCCGCATCATCTTGATCAAACACGTCATAAGTGGTCAATATGTGGTACAAACATATAAACACAAATGAACTTGGTAGATGTAGTTTGTTTGTTTAAGACAAAAAGATAACTGCATAAAAGTTTGTGACCTTTATATGTTCAAATTTAAGACTGCGTGAATACAAGTACCCTTTCAGTTGATACGGGTTATCACGATTTCAAGTTCATGTAAACCTTGCAGAATAATACTTATCGGGCGTAACCTTGTTCTCTAAAAATACCCAGCGCAACACTGAAGCCGTTGTGAGCAGTTTTCGCGATTTTCTAAGTATTGTTTAGGCGTTTGTATGCTTGCTAAGCCTGGCAAGCGCTTTATCAGTAAACATGAAAATATCGTCAATGCATTGTGATTCAAGCAAATATCCATCAACCTTAACCGAATATAAAGCTCAGTTTTATAAGTTGACACTTTTACGCCATGGTAATGCTTTCTCGTCTTGTTATTAAGCGTTTGCAGACCTAAATGCTAAGCGTGGTGAATAACCAAACATCGGAAACATCAATTCGAGTCACGAAATCTATCACTATTCTCGAAGTATATTGTGTTCATTGCACAGTTCCAGTGATTTTTCAAGGTATACCAACATAACCCATCTTGGAACAACATTGCTTCTCACAACATCAAAAGATACTGAACGGTCTATTCAGAATGTATCAACCGTTTTCTGTGAGAAATTTTCGCTACACATCAGACCTAGTTGGGAAAACAACACAGGTGTAGACACTGGCGTGTATGAAATGGTTAAGTTAGTACACACTTGTGAAGCAAGTGTAATGATTCACGTGCAGCTGAATGGAAGTACAAACCAATTTAATGAATCGTAATGAAGTTGAAACCGGAATGTTACTGTTCGTAAAATCTCAGAAAGCGATCATTGTTTGGAAATATTTTTCTATATAAAACCTATGTGCAATCTTACACCGATCAGCATTTGAAAATCTACCAGCCTTGAATTGAACACCCATCGCTTTTGATCGTTAAATTCTTATTCATATGAAGTTTATTCAATTTCTTTGAAGAAATTTGAACATCACGTTGTTGATTAAGGTTACGAAGCAGGTACATTAACGTTTTTGAACGATCCAGTAACCTGAGAATTATTTATAAACAAATGTGACGAAACTTTCCGATGTGATATTTAGGCCAGATACCATGCGAAGTCACTGAACCAATGATCAGCATATACGAAATTGGTCTGGCGTATAAATCCCGGTCGCAGAAAATATAGACACACTACTGATTAACTCTGAGATGAATGAATTGTGAGTCCAGTTCCTGTTCTTTAGTCGAAGGAAATCTTAAATATTTTCGCTCGATTCTGGAACTGTCAGTAGGAAAACACAGGAATTGACTGCTGAGGCGGTTTCCATGATAGCCATTTTTGTCGACAAATAGTCAGCAGAAGTTTTAATTAGGTGCGACCGACAGGTATTTGGCAGTTTGGCGGTATCCCACTAAAATTTGGTTTCTGTTTAAAAACATACTCAGTTTGCAACACATATTGGCTATTACCTCATCTAACATTCTCTTCTCTCTCCATAATTATGTCACATTTTCCAAATACGTATTCTGATATATCCGCAGTGTCTTTAACCTGACGTTGTGCAATGAACTTCAGCCGACCATCAGTAAAAATGCTGTGTACACCTTATGCCAGAAAAATGTTCCAATATTGTCTGGTCTGCATGTTACCAAGAGCAAAAATCTATAGTCATCATTACCTTCGTCCACCTACGTGATATTGGTCATGTAATGAACTCAAGTGTATTATTTTGGCCAGTTTACAAATTCTTCTACGGATAAATGAATAACATTTCACATTACCATTTCGCAACAGCGGATGCGATTGCGATTTTAGCCCGTCACTGAAAGGTCAGCAGTTTCCAGCAGCTAACTGTATATGGTAACGTTGTGTGTGCTGTTACACTGCTGATTCATGATCGCCTTAGTTGTGCTTAGCGAACCTCTGGCGCATGATAGTGGTTTACTCCCACGGTTTGCCACTTTGGTGTTGATTCCCAATTTCCCGAATGAACGTTGTTTCCTGGCCACCAACTCACTTGCCCCGTTCTCAATAGCAGTAGACGTTTCTTCTTTGACCGAACTAAAAGTGAGCGTCCTAGCACGAGTCTGTGTAAACTTCACGTATGCGTGGCCAATATATGTACATATATATCCATACATGTATATATATCAGACAACACAACGCCGAAAAAATATTTCACTTCTGTCTTACTGAATATTCTGACATTTATACTGGTATGAACAACATTTTTGCATTAATAAACAATATGATGAGTTAATCGATGAACGCGACTCAGTATTAGCACTGTCCAAAATTATACCATTCCATCCAGCGATTTAAGTTACTACTTACTGAAACAAAAAAGTTACTGCCATTACAAACGAAAAGTGCGATATTCTATCAATCACAAGCATTGAGGCGTGTAAATATCCAAACTGGAAACGGACCACAAAATTTGAACTCACTTTATTCACAAGACCCAATAAACGATAGAGTCACTGACAGCTTATCGGACATAAGGCATTCACAAAGATTAAATGAGACTTGGTTCGTCTGAATGCCATACTTCCGTTACCGTCAGTCCAGTAACCAATTATTTACGTGGTGTTAATAGACCAATCAAATGTAAGCTGGACGGTTAGACCACGCATGTGCATATTGATTATGGGAATTGCGTGCGACTGATGGAATGTGCTGTTTCCTATCTGTCAAACTGGTCTTCGTTAGTGTATCTACTGTCCTATAAGACCGGAGTAAAGAAAGACTGCAAGAAACTTGTTTGAAAACCATACAGTTTACTGACCGTAAAGGTCCAGTAAGGTGCAAAAGATACGAAACCAGTATGCGACAGCTGAAAACTACTGAAGGGCAAATATCGAACGGTAATCGATAGTGATAGGTGTGCAAAAAATGATGTCCGAATGTTTGCAAATTCAACTAAGGTGGCGACAGCAATCGCTTCATGTTAACAAATGCACGTATAACATAAAGTTGGGAAGATATTTTAAATAAATAACGAAATCCACCTACGCGTATTCCAGTTTAATGAAGGGTTTTCAACTAAAGTCGTCTCTCCTATTGTTTAGATGATCGGAGCAATAGAATATTCTGAAGAAATTTGGGTCTGTGTAAACAGTTCGCAATAATGTGTAGAGTATTAATAACTCTAGAAAAACTACTTTACTCTGAGATGTATACTGTTTTCTACTGAAGTCACTTTTTGGCAAGGTTTTATAGTTTAATAACTGTTTTGGAGAAAAAAACGCCTTACGTGAAAAATTATTGCCTACTGTTAATTTCGATCTTAGATTAACTGCTCCCATATTTCAAGCGTTACGACGGCTTTAAAACGTGACCATCACTCGCAAAAAGCTAGGTTTATTCCGCTGTCTAAATGAAACAATCCATCTTGACTGCTCCACATAAACGAGTAAAACTTAAGTAAAACTGTCCGACAATGTCAGCCAAGTGGGTAAAACTAAAGGTATAGAATGGTATTCTATCCACATCTTGATCAGACAATCGCATTTCAGAATCGAGTGATGTATTGAGTGAAATTTTCCGTTTTCATTTCCGTCAATAATAGTGTAGATCTTTATGAACCCTTGCAACAGTCACTTAGAAGTCAGAGTGAAGGCATTGCTGTCCAACAACGACCGACAGGATTAGTGCTCAGCAAAGAGTTCTTGAATTCTTTGCAGTTAGACGTTATACTGAATTGTTGAGCAGGAAAACGCGGTGCTAAAAGATGTTGCTTTAAGTAACTTGTCCACCGTGTTCTCAGATTGTTAGTAAGAATAAACAGCAGAAACATCGATTGAGAAAGAGAAAGTTTGTCTAAGTTTTTGAAGTAGTTTGTACTTGAACGACAAGGCACTTTCACTTTCAAAAGTTCACCGCAATTTTACTTAATACGTCCAAAACGGTATGAACACCAACTTACAAATACCTACTAGTGCTGATCCAGAAGACAGGTTCAGTATCTTACTAAGTAATAACCAAGCTCGTGTGTTGAATTCCGTTTAGATGTTGTCAACAATTGACCGCACTGCTGTCCTGTATTTCCAAAATGCGGCTGAAAATGATGCTGAATTTACGCTGATGGCGATTGGTTACTTATTTTGGGATCGACTAAAATGTACGGAAGGACTGCACCGTCTCACAGTGTTATGACCGCAAAAGACGCTTGGCCTACAAAGTTACTTATTGCACGAAATCCCGTACAGGTTATGTTAAAACCTAGGACCACGAACACGTACACTCATCTGCACGGCTGATGTGTATTCAGTCACACTGGGTATCAGTACGTTGTCATTCGCCCTGATGACACTTTCCCCGTAGTGTGTACAGACTGTTTCGATAGTCGGATTTGGTCTGTCGTCTTCCTGTCATTGAAGCTTGTCTTGTAGTTCCTGAATGTAGGCGGTCTCGTTTGCAAGTAGTGTATTACGCATAAAAGAGGCTACTGGTTAATCAACAGCTGACCAAAAGTTCTGATGTCACTGTTGGCTCTTATTGAATGGAACGATTGTTTTGATAGTCTGTCCACTAAAATCATGTCTGTGACATTTCAAATCCTTAAGACCGGTGGCGCAACTGTGACTCTCGTGCGTGTGACTGTAACGTGTTGATCACTGTGATATTCATCTCCTACTCTGTATGTGACTGAATCATCACATGTACACATGTCTTTTAATTGATGAATCATAACAGAAGAGAAGAAAACAAATCGTATGAATAACCTTTCGATAAACAGTTGTTAATCGGGAACAAATATTTACCGTGTTCCAGCCTACTTTGACAATATGTTTAGATTATCAACAAATAATGAGAAATTGACCAACTTCAAGAGAAACAGTGGAAATACATGTTTGGGAATAAAAACCATAGGCGCATATGGGTTACGTTCAACTAAAAAGATGAAATCACGTAATAACTAATCAATAAATATAAGGAAAAGCGAAAAGAAAAATTGATCACCAAGGCTACTCGACCTAACATTGCTAATTTACCTTGACTTAACAAGTACTGTAATGGTACCACTGCTGCCCTTTCCGAACGAAACGCACACAGTAAGCTGTGCAGCGGCCCCTGAATATGTAGGTGCATTCTATGATGAGTTATATTTAATTAGTGAGTTGTCTGCAGACAGTTGCTAGTCGCAACATTGTACGCATCAGTTTTTAAGCCTATACATATTATCACCTGAATCAGCACAGGTGTGAAGTGTTTGAACGCCAAGAAAAATCAGAAACACCAGTGGCAGACGACTTTGATGTGTCCACAGGTTGTCTGACAATGATAGAATAAAGCTGAGTTTAAAATAATCCAACCTGAAGATCGTTTCCTAATCTAAACCTTCTCCTTACAACTTCACATTGAAAAGTCATGCGTGCTTACTGCCTTTATTTAAAAATGAAATTTCCATTATAAAATCGTTTGAAAGTTAAACGCTTAGAAACTCATGAGACTCAGTATGAACTCTTACCTCGGAACTTCCAAAACGTTTGGTCACCGGCATTCAGAAACAAGACTTAGTTCTAACTCACAACTTGTTTGCACTAGAACACTTCTCATCACCAAAGAACACGAGAATAGAAATGTTGGTTACCCTAAACTTGAGTTTAGAATAGGTAAGCCTCTGCCTGGTTAAAACGTCCTCTAACAAAAGGTTTACCTAATTTGAAGTATATTGTCGAACTCTGCGGTCGCGGTAGACTAGACTCAGGTGTTAAAAGTCCACTTCCTTCGCGCCGTCGGTGAGTAAATCATTTTGGTTACCCCTGCAAAGCACTCCCATGTATGTTAATATCTGTCCATGTCTGTTTGATTTTGTTGTCAGACGGTACATATGTTAACAGATGGATCAGTATGCCTGTCCGATGTGTTTACATGTTCAATGATGATATGCTGAGGGCCAATTACCGTTTTGAATTATTGCTTCTTTAGTTCTATCAACAAACCTTTATGTCACACCCATGAATGGTTCAAGAAATGACAGTCTTCGATCAACGCGGAGACAAGATTGCGTAATCTTTTGATTTTTTGCTCTCGAGTGCAGATCTCTGATAGACGATTTGGTAACTAGAAATTACGAAATAACATTATCATTCGTTGCAAGCATATTTCTATTGAATGTTTAACTACGGAGAACTTTTACCATCAACTTTGAAGTCAATGGACTACAGTTATCAGTCCACACCAGCCTCACAATTGCTAACATAGTGAGGATGGATGATCACATTATATAACTCGTGAGTAGTCAAACCGGGGCACTTATTTAAGTATGGGATTAATCGGTGGGAAAATAAAAGGTCCAATGGAGTACAATCCAGTACGATAGGGTGCTTCCCATACATGGACTGAACATCAGCAACTATGGCTTCCGGGAATCACCGTTAGGTGCAAGCGCATGTTTGTGTTCGAGGTGTCGTTAAAGTATTGGCTACATACGTATATTGTCTGAATAAGTAATAGTTGTGCCACCCGCATTATTGGATCACAACAGTTGGTGCTATGATTAGAGTTACGGATGGTGATTACGTAACAGCAACCCTTCCGTGAAGTAGAAATCCGAAGCTCCGTGATGAACGTTTATAGCGTGGTTGGGCTAGTCCAACTAATGACCGACCGCGCAAAGTTAGAGGCCCTCCGGGTGATCTGTAATGGCAGAATTAAAGCAGTGGTATAGACGGCATGAACGAGATGTTGATCGTTGGGTTTGATAGTTCCGCCGACTTTCAGGATTCACTGAGGCAGTTAAAGGTCGCTCGATTTGACCCCACAGGCGACGATGCCGCCTACGCCATGTCATTGCGGACAGCGTCACTAACAGCCCTGCCAGAGATTGGCAGGGATACGGAGCAACACACTCTGGTCAATAAGACCGTGAACAGAATGCCGCTAGCAGTCATGAGGCGTCACAAGATCGCTCTTGTCGCACGTCCTATGACTTCAGAAGACTCAACCCGTCAATTGCTGTTTTGAAATCTCCCTAGTAGTTAACAAACTAAAATCAAACGAGCCAATTAAATTGAACGATCTTCAAATCGTTACAGAAGGGCTGACTCAGAAAGTTGTACCTTTGAAGGTTAAAAAGACGGAAAGAAGGCCAGCGACGTACCCAATAAATGTAGTAGATTTGAACATTGGTAGCGACTTTGCCTGCTGCACAAAAAAAGCTGCACATAAATAACCGTCTGGATTCAACACCCTGTCCTGCCAATCAGTGTACCCCGACCGGAGTGAAACTTCTTGTTTCGATTGCTAGTGGACATTTGAAGTTCGCGCTAACGCAAGTGGCATTTTAGAGTTTGTCACATACTCTAGTTTCCACTTTACAGCGAAAACACGGATACATTTTTGAACAATTAGAAACATACTGCAAGATCAACAAAAAATTCAAGTTAATCACTGTACGCATTGGATCGTACACTTCGCTGTCATACACATTTTCTAGCCAGCCTCTCAAAAAGGAGTATTACGCTCGAGCCCCGCTTTTGTTAGAGCATGTCAGTAGTGCATATTCTTGCCACGAACGTGGTTATACCGCATGTCAAGCTATCATAAAATAACCATGTAGACCACTGCACCACTGACCTTACGTTAGAATTACCACATACGAAAGCTCAAACACTCGTTTGTGAGTAGTGACCGGGTTGTCCGTTGGTCTCAACAGGGGACACAGCTGACGCCTGTTAACTTCAATCGATAGTACACAATAAAGCTAACCAGTAAATATGATGATTATTTTAGTATGCCAGCATATTTTCAAATTAAACGATGCGTCTGTCACGGCAAACTGATATCAGTCACCAAGAGAACAGTTTTCTGATATGACAGTGTTGTCAGCTCAGTATTGTTGAGCATGGTCAAAAGACGGTAGCAGCTTAGTTGTTATTATTGTACCCACAAACTTTCTATGAGATTGACAATATTCTAAATTGTGGTACTCATGTTTGTTCAGTTGTTCAACTGATTAACCAGTGCGTTCGATAATCCAAAATGATGCCGGCCGTTAAGTATAGAAAATCTGAGAAAATCTGCATCCATGTATCATTTTGAGTAAAATAAAAGTTCTTGTATCAGGCAAAAGTAGAAGTGCCAAAATTAATAGGGTGATAGAATATTTTTACTCAAGATTAGATAGGGCGATCCGTCCAATATTAAAAGTGATACTACGACATTTTAAAAATACTGATTATTCTGCTTTTCATTTCCAGAGATGTTTCAGAAGCTCACAATCAACTTTTGCTTTTCTTTCGATAAAATATCACTTTTTCAATAGATCCCAGATTTGCATAAATTAAGACACCGTTCTGTACAACAGCTGGCAGTGTTTTAAATAGAATTCTGGACAGTGGTACAAACGTATTCCTTACGGCTTGGTTTTTTTTTCAAATAGATTTGTTTATATAATCGTAAATTTGTTCGACAAACTTCGCTACAAAAAATACATGATGAAATTTAAAAAAGCAGTTGTGTCGTTGCTTAGTAAACCAGTTGAATCAATAAGCAATTAAAATTCACCAACATTATTGTATTATTGCTTTATGCAATCAAATATAGTCGTTTTCACTAGACGATTCTCACTAGTGAACAGATAGCACCATATGGTTGAAGGTAAAACCAGAGTTCATCAATTACTGCCATGCCGAAGGTAAAGCAAGTCATTCAGTTGGGAGAGAAACGTTTCATCAATATTCTTTGAGAGTAGCATTTAACGCAAAGGGCGATAAGCAGTGTAGAATACTAGCTCTGCGTTTTATGAAATATATCTGTGAACAAGAATCCAACTGGTCAATCTGTTACGACCAACCGATCAACACGATGTATTTGTGGACATACAATCTCGGTAAAGATTGTTTGCTTAAAAAGTTTCACAGAAAACATGCAAATTTCAGTTTTATAACGTGAGGACACTATGAGCACACAGTTTGAGCCAGGACAGTGAATTGTTGACAAAATATCTTCCGCGATTTTAATTGCATTTTTGTCGGGTCTATTCAGCCAAACATTTTAGAAAGTATGTTTATCTTAGCACTGGAAAACGATTCAGTTCATTTTGCGTATGCAAATATCGCCAAGAACACAAGTGCACGAATACTTAATATACAAGAAAAATAACTTGGAACATGGCCTACTGCGTTTCGTGAGTTTAAGTAAACTTGTTTTGCCGGAAAGCACATAATCAATAGGATTGTTGGAGTACACTTGCTGGTTCAACCTATATTTTTGCTGTTGGGTTTATCAAGCGATCTTTTTTTCTATAAATCAGCTTGTTTTTCAAATCTATGAAAAATCTATGAAAATCATATGAAATCATCATTTAAGGGAAAAATTTTGAACTGTTAGGATGAAACAAAGTTCTATCATGCATCGGAACATATTTCCAGTAAATTTTGACACATTGAAAGTAACCGGTTATGTGTAACTTATATACAGATTATGTCAAATCTAATAATTTATCTGATGTGACTGAACAAACGGTTTGTTTCTTGATTACAATAAAGTATGAGCTTCACGTGTTTAACAACCTGATCCAATCACGTAATGAAGGATGATATTACATAGATCTCTGTTACAAGCTGGAACGTAACCATACCAAGTAATATATGAACGCCGTAAAACAATTGATCGTACAATGGCGGTTATCATACAGGGATCACTGTACTAAGTTTCCGTAGTTTTGACTGCTGAAACAGTCTGAATTGTTTCTAACCGTAACTACTTCCGAGATAAATTATGAAACCTCTTTAATATAAAAGGCTACTAGACCGACGTAGCATTCCCCCTGGCTGATCAACAAGCAGTTGGGCATAGAACAACACGGAGAAGTTCGACACCTTCAGATAAGGTTGTGTAATGGGGTTGCTAGCAGATCCCTAGTTGCCGTCCTGTTGTAAAGTGTAATCGTGTTTGTGTACGTCTAAGTGGTTCAGGTCTGATTATTGCAGGGCAGAACGGGGACTGTTTTGCCAATGCTTGATCAATCTGATCAGTTGCGATTGATAATGTTGTCCCTCACCAGCTATACTTTTTCGGTGAGCTCTACGACATTAATGCTTCCGTCACTTACCTCCCTATGTTCTTAACCCCGACGACAGAACTGCGGCAGATGAACTGTCCATTTCTGTTAGGGTATTCTGTTTGCATGCACACTAGTAAGCCAAATCAGTTTGACGGGAAACATTTTTAAAATGTCCTCGATATATCCGATTTTTTTCTGACCACGATATGGCATGAGGGCGTGGATAGACTTGAATACAAGCAGAGCTACTGTCTCCTCACTCCAGTCGTTGGTGGCCTTCCAGTATGCACAGCCAATGGAAAAGAGCTCAACCTGCGTGCCCAGCTACTCAGACACCTGTAAGTGTTTTGTCACTGAGCGCTCACGTTATAGTAAACAGAATTCTCGTTTTGTTATGGGACGAACCATAGAGATGCGGTTTACAGGAACGTGCTCGGACGGTTGTTAAGAAACAAGATCTAGGAATCTTCCCAGAAAAAATTCAACCGAGGGGGACGTCACCTAATTCTGCTGAAGTGCTAGATATTCAAACAACTGACACAAGCAACCGCTGACTATCCAAGTTCCAAGAGCGAGATAATATGCGTTCTTATTTTCTCCAACTTACGTCTTCTTGTATTTCACCCACAGGTTAAGGTAAATAGACGAACAGGTTACGAAACTAGACAGTGAAATATCTGTTGGAAAATACTCACGGTTGTGAAGAAAGCACTTCGTATGGCCAAACATTGTAGAACATGAAGTTAGCTGGTAAAGAGAAACGGCGTCATAGTTTGTAGAACACAGACAGAGACTGACTGTCCAGCTACATGACTGCACTACGGAACTTGTAGTGATTGACGAAAGGTGCACATTTCCGCTGTCTCAGCCTTAACAGTTGTGCGCCCTACGATATAGATTATTCAGAAAGCAGCAGGATGTGGACGACTAGTAACCCGATTATGTTCCTGGGTCACTGTGGCTTCTTACAATTTTTGTATTTCGAACCATTGGACCAGAAATATTCGTAGCCCCATATATAGTTACGGAGGGAGTAGAGTCTAAACCTCTGGCCTTCTTTTCTCTGAGCAATAAGTTGTGCTGAACAATTTAGCAATAAGTTGAAATTCAACCATTGTGCCACTGGAAGGATGCGTTAAATGTTAGTCATCAAGAATCAGTAACTGATTATCAATAAACAACTTTTCTATATTGAACGACAATACATTTTACAAGAGGTACGGTAAGCGCACGTCTGTCTTCGTTTGTCAATCTAACCGACCTTTGTCAATAAGCGCATCATGTCCACTATGAGCAAGTATATTGCTTTATTATGCAACAACAACGTATAACCAAAATAGACATACGGAGCACGTTGATTGACTCATGCTCACTAACCGGACAAAACCGTCCATCATATCAGGTGACTTGTCAAAAGGTATGGTTTACATAGTTTGATGACTGTTGAAATTTCAAACAGCGGTAGCGAATTCATCAAAAATGCGAACTGAACACTTTTCACTCATCAGTTCAGCATATCACTTCTCGAGAACATATGAAAGTAACGAGTTCCATCGGATTTTGACAAGGTACTTACACGTCATTATCTAAATAAAATTCAGTAGAAACTGATTACAGAAAACGACAGTAAGGCTGCCGGCTAACATTTGGGTCAGTGTCATGCGTTGTAGTAACATTCTGTCAAATGAGCAGATTCAGCAGGTTTTAGAAATGTACAATAAAGGTGACCAAGAAACATAATACAGACCGTTTCTCACATACATGCTGATCGAATGAAATATTCAGTACATCTGATTCAGGTACTACCACACTCTGATCAGTGTGCTGCATATGATCAAGTCCGAACCGTGGAGAAATTGTTGCAAGCGGTTGAGCTCAGTGACTAACAGCAAAATGGTGGACAGCTGTTTCGACTTAGTTGAGTCTTATCAGCATCACGCACACCGGAGACTCGAACCCACGACACGTGAATGAGTGGCGAATTGTAGTTCAAGCACTTATCCACCAGATTAGGGGGTCACAGTCACCGGGTTACAGGACGGTATGTGAATTAGTTTCCTTAGCCGTTGTGTTTCTTTCAGTTCATAAATTGAAATCGATCAGTCGTTTTGTGGTTGGTCTGCAAATAAGTAAACATCCATTACAGCTCGTTTGCATGTCAACCACAAAACGGCCCACCAATTTCAGTATATAAGCGAAACGAAGCGCAACGGCTAAGGAAACTGATGGAGAAATTCTTCTCACATCATCACCTGTCTCGGGTATACTCCAACCTCAGATGATCACTTTTATTTAATGGAACATCGACAATGGAAGAATGACCATGGGGTTGAGCTTCAGGTTCCTCCTCTGTGGTGCCTAGAGTGCATTGAGTACCACCTCAATTGTGTTTGTCTCTTTTGACAAGACGTTTTCCTGAACGTCGTAGGTTCTGTAGTGGACGGTTTGTGTGTTTCCTGATAAGTTCCAAAGCACCTTCAAGGTACGGATTTTGGGTTTTTACGAATGTTGATAGGCATGGGCGGACCATTGAGCAAAACATAGTTGAAATAGCTCCAGAGTGAGATGTTCCACAAATTGTTCCCAGCAATGTTTGTTGTCTGTCACTGATATGTCAAGTTCCCGTTAATATGTCGAAACTAGTCATTACCATCACCAACTTCATACTGAGCACAAATGACATATGAATATTTAAAAAAAACTACAGAGGAACAAGTTAACTGCACTTATCTAGAAAAAGTAGGTTAGCGGGAAGTTTCCCAGGGATTGTTATTTACAACGGAATCCTCTAAAGAGTGTACACATTGTACTGATTAAGACATTCACTACTTCAAAATAATGTATCCAAATACTGTTGTGGAAACAAGTTGTTTAACACAGATTACCAACTGTATGTTTATACCAGGTGTTTGAGTGCTAACTTGTAAGCTTAACTGAGGAAAATATTTTCAGCCTGGATGAGCATAATGAAATAGCACCGATTTGTCTTCTTATTGGATATGGTGCGTGCAACAGGAGATGTATTTCGAATGAGGGTTGAGTGAGCTGAGTATTCTGGTGGGAAGAAATATCAACTATAATGTAGGTGTTCATTTTCAATACTATTTAGTTTGATGGATGTGCAGGGAAAGTAATCATCTAATCCTGGTCTTATCAGTTTTCGATGGGTCAACGAACAAAGTAGCTCATCTGAAGGCACTAGGATTATCTGTAGGTGTCATTCAAATTAAGTACGTAGACGTTATAAGAAAAGTGTCTGTCATTGTTACTCTCCTATCTCCGAACTTTCATATCTGATGAATGATTGCTCGTTTTAACATTCTGATTAGAAATTCAAGTAAGAGGGTGCTGGAAAGAGGAGCCAGTTACTTTGTTTAAGTTACATTTTATTGTAATTAAGCAATATGAAAGTCAATATAAAGTTTCCACTGGTATTTTTAGCCGAAAATTGTGGCATCTGGAGCCACTATTTGTAACCTCGTAATGAAATGCCCTGAGACGTGGCAATAGGAACTAGGGAGTTTTCCATTCTCATATAAACTTTCCAATTTCAATGACGCAAAACTCTTTGAAAATTCAATTTCTTTAACGCAATATGATTTAAATGAAAGGAAATTATCTAATACAGTGCTCTTCTCTACAGGAACCTATCAGAGAAAAGCATCACCTACCAAAGAACACTTAGCACAATGATGACACTATCGCCATTGAAATTCCTTTTTGTTTAAAAACACTTCAAGCTCAAAAAAGAACAAGCGATTTGACGCCAAGCGTCGAACGCCTTCTATGTTGTAAACATGTCGCTTGCAATTCCTATAGAGAATTATGTGATCCATGTTTTCATTGCCAACCGCGATGATCCTTACTTTCTGTTGTCTTCTGACGAATGGTCTCTTATTTTTGTCACGTCTGTTTGGCTAATCCACCAAGTTGTTATATCTGACAAAAATTCTGTATTACCCAAAGGTTGACCAAATAAACAAGTTAGCCAAGTGACATTTAGTCAGATCTTCAAAATGAATCGGGAAAGTTTACAATGCTGTTAACCCGGCTTCAAAGTGGTAACCAGTTTTGTAAACGAGAGCCTAAACAACGTACGGATTTTGTTTCCCACTTGCTCAGTTACAGCTTCAACTCATTAATGTAGTCGTAGAAACTCATACTACAAATAATTGTTGTCATTTTGAAATGACTATGGAAACTGAATGTTCAATTTGTAGAATTCCAAACGAGTAAGGTCTAACAATTGAATACTACTCATAAAAAGTACACTTTATGCTAGGACCACCTTTTCGTATTCCCCATTTATGTGTTTCGCATGACGAAAACTATGCTCCGCCTCTTTATACAAAATTAATTCAAGAGATTCATGGTCTTGCGAATACTATTTCGCATGGGCTAAATAAGTCAAACATTTTACTGATTCGCAACGGTTAGTATGAACCCTAAGTTACTTACAAACGAATTTTATTAGAAAAACGGTTGTTCATAGCAGAAGTAAAGTATGCCTGGTTGCAACTACGAATGCAACCTAACCGTGAAACGTGCACGGTAGACTCTGTCTTGAGATTACTCAGTGTCTTCCACTAGTGTTTCCTCGCAAGCTGAATTTATGTTGCTCAACTCCGGTCCACGAAGCCAATAAGATCCAAGCACACCATTGGATCAACCGAGAAATGTCAGTATTGTATTTGTATTGGGAAATGACTTCTGTTATCACCACTTACTTGTTTACAGAAATATTTTTACCTAAGAAAACACCACTTTCGCAGAAACATTCCCAAATGCTTATTGTGCAGACCGCATGTCTGATCGTTTTTTGGTTAAATGACGACGTGATGTATGTTGATCGGTGATAAGGCAATTGTCACAAGGTTACAAACAATACTTACATCTGATGGTGGAAGACAGTGCTTTACGGTCAAGAAATTTTTAGACTAATGTCCACTGTATTTTTATAACCTTTAACGTTTGCTATAAAGGGACCGATAGGCAATGAAGCCGGATCGAAAAACTGACCTTCTCACTGACTTGCCCTCCAACAGGATCACGTGGTCTTGAATTGTGCGCATGACCAATTCAAATTCCATTAGATGAAAAGGTCGAAGTACAACTCGAATAGCCGGGGTGAATGCATCGCCGTTTCGGTAAACACTGCGCAAACAGAAAGCAATAAAAAGTGAAAATATCATTCTAGAGCGTCCAAGTTGTGATACTATTAGGGCCTTATCTAACTGAACAGAATAACTTGTGTACCTAACCATTTGCCCCAGAGTTATGTAGTCATACCGCATAACAATGTAATAGCAATTGGTGTGTTTGGTTGTTCCAATGCTTTATAAATGACTAAACATCAAATGTGACACCGAAAGCTTTATATTAACGACTAGCAATTCGACAATTCATCACCAGGTCAATACAGTTTTATAGGCTCGACGAATCCAAACAATACCCTCAGCAGCAACACTGAATGACTACTTTACATGGACATTCTGTTTATATTAAGCTTAGAGAGAAACTTTCTTGCTCCCGATCATTCTACATTTGTGCACACATTAGCTTGCTGTTGTACGTTGAAATAGGTGTCTAGAAATTAAACATATGTCCAGGCGGATCAATGAACTTCATGGCTCAAATTGGATTGAATGAATCCGCAGGGAAATGCAACAGTTGCGATCATTTATGGGTAATGTTTAATCAATATGAAAAACCAAAATCCCCTACTGCCTACAAGTAATCAGAACCACAACTGCTGCAAATGCTGCTGGTAGTGATCACCAACTAGAACCTACACCGGAATCTTGCTCGTAATCCTGAGAGTGGCGATCAATCACTCCAACTGTTCAGACAAGAGATACTGGTCACTGATGAATCGTACATTCAAAAACCATCAGGTTTACAAAGGGTCTATCCGTTATTTATGCTTCAAACTCGGGCTTGCAAAGACGAGCGAGTTTTCCCAATATTATCCGAAAGGTGTCACGGAGAAGTCACGTTAAACCGAATGGTTCTGAAACACAATCTACCAAGTCAGACAGAAACAGCGCCTAGGTACACCATAAGCCCCTCGGCCATCAGCTAAATCTGTTGAGAATAATGACATGCCACAAGTGAGATGGTTCCAACAATCATACGTGGAAAGCCGTTACCAAGGAGGCTTTCAAGCAGTCATCAGAATAATGATTGGTTTCAATAATATGTCACTACTATTACAATTTCTACTTAATCCAGAGTGTTGGCGATTGCGTAGTATGTCACAACTTCAACTTAACACCAATTTGCATGTTGTTTAAATGACTGACAGACAGTAGAGGATTGTGGTTGACATTAATTGGAAATCACTCACAGTTTACCGCAGCACTGGCTGTTTCTAAACTCTATGTAGACACGAAGACTGCGATTGTTTGTGAGTATCGCTGAAGGTATATCAGCATCACTATTATTGTGACTTATTTGTCACACAAATGGTTCTATGTTAGGTATATATATCGTTATTAAGTTCCCACGTTTTGCCGTTCACATCGTAACGATAATAACAGAGAGACTGAATAATAAGTAACGAAATCTTTGAAACCACACTGGCCCTCTGAACCTCACTGGGCATGTTGAAATATAGGGCAGTTTTAATCAAGCTTCAATATCTGCTGATAACACGACCGGCGATTCTGGTTTGTTCATCAAACTCTCACTGTCCTCAGGTACTACTAAGTCCACAGGACTGTCTGTGAAAGCAGTGATACTCTCAAAACGCACATGTACTTTAAAAAAGAAAGACCATGTTAAGGTGACTTCGAGAAATTTAGCAAATCGTGATTCTAAAAGTAAGAAACCTCAAATTAGGATAAACAGCATCTACGCAGGCGCACTATGAACCGTCAAATCTGAGTGGCTCTATCACAACTCGTTTGTGAGATTTGTCCGGCTTCAAAAACTCAGTCCAACCTATAAAGTCTGTTATTGATATGTAGCACCCGTTATAAACGACGATAAAATATTCATCAAAACAACTAGACCTAGTTCACTGGAGATTTTATGTTCACAGCCGGCTTGGTGATTTTACCTTCAATATTAATATAGATCAGATTGATTAAAACGTCAGTACATGTGTTTGTTAAACACTAACCCGGCATTCATTATGTCTCTGCCAGAAAATATTGATTTCAGTTGTGAACATATAAACACGTCCAACACTTTATTCAATGTGCCAACATTCTTATGGAAAGACACGCACGTATGACGATTCAAAGTTAACAACGAGCAGTCATGAAGCGGATGGACTAACACTGGATTATCTAATGCGCTATTGTAAGTAGATATCAGGATGAGAAAACTTCAGTGTCGACAGTTGAGTCACACTACTGATAATACATTATTCAGTTGACGTTGCATGGACTATAGTTTTGTTCCCCTGAAATCTTGAAATGATTTATTTGGTGTTATTCAACTGTAACTTTGCATTTGAAACAGGGTCAGAAAATTGGTTTCGATTTTTAGATGTTAACGTGAACATAACTCAGAATTAGTCCTAGCTTCCGTTTTCAGTCGGACTCTTAAGTCAGCTGTGAGCTACAATCTTGTTGGTGCACGTTAGCGGTACTCATTCTTGCCACTACCGAGATTTGAAGTCCGATCACACTTCTAATCGTGCTGACAACAAAGTCATTTATCTCACATCAGGCACAACCGAATTACCACCTACAAATGCTCAGCCACATTCCCTAGCGAGCAAAGCTCAGGTTATTCAAATGCCTTGTTGAGTGACTCAGTTACTGTCTGTTACTTCCAAGCTGCAGTTCTGTCACTGGGACATCTGATTCATACCAAACAATCAGATTCCCCTATGCCCATTGAACAGTATTTTCAGGTTGCAGACTACTGGCCAGTGAGTTGGCAGATTTGAGTTAGATACCATTCATCTTTGAGAACAGGTTTATTGAGATCGGAGACTTCGACCTAGCTGAGTAGTTCTCTCAGCGAAGTTATGGATTACGATCATCATATACGAAACACCATATAATTTCTGATATTTTCGTTCTCATAAGTTCAAAAACAGTTTGGTTTCTTGCCCTATCGTCAGAGCAACGATAGCCTGCTCCTCAGGTAAACTTTGTCAAAAAATCCAGGGTAGCCACCAATACGTTAGAAGAAAACGTCACCAGGAACGCCTTCTAATCCAGAATTGGCCCATGTTCAAGCGAAAGATGCCGTCACAACGTTGAGAAGAATAACCGTTTTGATTAAAAAAGTGAAGTTGTTCTTGTCACAAATGCTGTCTGCGGCAATGTCTAGGAAAGCAGCAATTATCGATCTTCCGTCAAAAGTGATGATCTTCTGAATAACCTTATCAAATAACTGAACTCTGCTTTGTGATGCATTCGTAATGCCACAAGGCTAGATAAGTTCTTACAGATTTCCTGGTTGCCGTTCACTCTGGTCAAGCAATTACCTCTCACATTGTCATTTATTGTATTGAACATTTGTCTTCCAATTACGGAAACGTATTAGCCCTAGAGATGACGAACGATATTCACTCAAACCAAAAAGGTCGCATTGTTCATTACAAGACAACTATATGATACCGGTCGTAAAACCGATGTTGTATGATTATTTGCTGCACTGTTGAACGCCGATTCCTCAGAAAGCTTAAAAGATTGTAAGGCTTTATCGATCAGCTGTTGGTACCGTTCAGGTGCCTTTTAGTGTTAAAAATTTTGTTGCTGGTTTAGTCGTATGCATCACGAATCATTCTGTTAATCAACCATTTACAGAAGGCACTGTCGAGTTTGCATTTACGAGTGTCACATATCTGCGACCCATGCGATTGTGTGAGTTGACCTCAAACGGTTATCAGTTTTCTAACCTTCTTGACCCAATGGCCTGAAGGAGTCCTATGTTCCATACAATGTTGACTTGTTTGCAACGTCGTTTTTAATGTAGCGTGACTTCCAACATTTTGGATTTTCCAAACCAAAACGTTACACAGTCCAACTCGACACAAAGTAGAGTTAAAAGTTCTCACGTTACTGCAAATTTTACGTTAAATAAACTGTTCAGCCGATTGCGTTCAAAAACTGTGCCGTACTTCAATTTAGTCCTTATCAAGGTTCATTAGTATCACACAGTTTTGACTGCAAGCCTAACTTCAGTTAAAGCGCTTTTTGGTTAAACTGAGCTTGCTAAATGGCCCATAAATTCAACTCAGTTAACATTCCGGAAGAAGTAATTGAGTTAATAGTAGCTCCCTTCCAGACGGTCCAACAACCTTGACATCGTTTAAGCACGGTTAAAGTTGACAGTTGTGATTTGAAAAAAATATTACTTTCAATGGAAGATCTGTGGGCAGTGGCCAAAACATTTATTTCACAAAAACGTAAACCGGAAATCAACTTTCTTTCAAAGCATGGACAGGAAACGAACTAGCAAAACTCCACCGTGATGCACAAATTCATTCAAGCTATATAAGGGTCTAAAACGGTGCCAAGCGAGAACAAGCGTTCCGCGTGGATCAACCAGTCTTAAATTACTTCTCAGCTGTGAATGCCTGAAAATATTTTATTTACGAAAACAGGTACGCGTCCTTCATTTTCCGAGTAAGAAGTTTTGGTAGCAGCAGCTGAGATTCAAATGATATACCTAGCATGTATCATCAAAGTTTTGCTCTACATTCAGGTTTAGGGTAATTTACTTAGGTTGCTGTGGGTACGTTATAAGTAATTTTATGTTCATTTACAAATGCCTCGAATAAATTACGTATAAAATAACTTTTTCCCGACTGCAAGCAAGCAGGTGTGTTTTAGTTTACACAGTTATAGTACAAACTGATTTCGATGCACCTTTCCAAACGTGTACAGTAACAGCGACACTTGGGAGCTAATTTAAACAACGGTTCTCCCAAATAATTTATAAAAGGTCAACAACATAACGTAAATGTCTTGTGCACTAACATTTCTTCTCCAACTTATTTATTACCACAGCAGCACTGATGCAGTCAACATACCGCACGTATGCGTGAAAACACTAGTGTAGGATACAGGCTTGATAAGTGAGGTCAACATGTTTAGGCCTAAAAATTACCCGTTCATGTTACGTGACATGAATAATATAAGCGTTAGAATGAGCTAAAAAGTAAGGAAAGCTATTAACATGAAATATTCAAGGTAACTTGTGTTTAAAAATTAAACGGCGGGCTCAAATCGTATAAGAGTTGAACGGAAGCTAGTCGTGAACTGCTCAGAAAGAATCAATATTGTTAGAGGGATGCAGAAGAGAAGGCTATAGAAAGGGAAACGAGTTACCGCAATCATACACACGTATCCAGGAAGAAGTAGACTGACAACTAACTGCCACGATATGCAGAGAGTTCGTGTTTCACAAGGCGGTCTGCAAAGAACATCACGTGGAAGGTCAAGATGATGTAGACATTTCACTCAGTGAGGCAGATGGGTTGCCTTAAAATGTGCAGTTTGGCAAATCGTGTACATACCTGAATAAATCCGTTCTATCGCAGTGTACCTCCGGATTGTCGAACAACCATATAATGCAGCCAAAGGTGCACACAGTCGTGACTTACACGAAAAACATTTCTACGAAACCTGCTTGTTTGGCTTCTCAAAAAAACTTTATAAAATGTTTCCACGCAGTATGTCTTCGGCAGGCATCAGATCTGCGTTACCAATTAGTTAAGTTTATCAAACCCCATTGCGAACCGCTGGTCCAAGTGACTACACTTCGGTGCACCTATCGATCTGTTGTTGTGCACCGCGTACCTTCTATATCGTCTGATTCTCTTCGTCAAATCCCACTATTGTAAACATACTGATTGTCTCTACACCAAATTCAGGCAACAGGAGTTATGCGTACACAATTATGCGTACACAGCCAAAAGGACAATCTACAATCGCATCAATTTTTAGGTAAGAACATTCCATTTGGATTTTCAACAGAAAATTGGCAGTGATTTCAAAATTATGTTGCATTTTCAGAAAGGACGGATTGATCTGATAGTCCACCAGATTGAGATTCATCATTGCGATTGCATTTGGAATCGTTGTTTAGTAATGTATATTTGGATACATTTGTGCGAATTACATGAACTGCGGTAAATGCAAACTTGAAACGTGCGCTTATGAACATCCAGTTTCTGGATCGGCATGTTGAGATAAATGAGTTAGATAGGTGCTAGTAGGTTATTGTTCGCGATCTATTAGCGCAACTGTCAGGAACTGTGTGAAACTAATTAGATCGAACATTTGTCAAATGGACAGTCTACTCCTCCGAAAACCAGAATCAACCCTACATTCATGGGTCTTTCACAAAAGAGATCCGCGTTTTTCATTGCTCACCAGAAACTCGAAACAATACACTGTAATGATAAATATTCAACACTTTTAATCCGCTATGTACAATGTGAATCCATCTTGCATTCTTCCAGTGTCACTACCAATGAAAGGAAAAAGCCACAGTTGTACGCAACAAAAATAGTGTGTTGAATCAAGGTTGTACTAGTAGCATTCACAACATGTAATTGATGATCGAACGGTTAATTTGGCTTTCCACACCAACGGAATATAGTACAGGAAATAATACAGTTTGATCAGTTCGAACAACCACCAAGAGATGAAAGGCATTCTGTTATTTTGTGATAGTAGAAACGGTAGGAAAAAAACTGTCCAAAATATTCCATTCTAAAGGCAGCACACGTTCTCCAAAACATGTTGAGAAAAAGCCAATATCTACGAAATAATTGTTAGGCTGTCTTGGCAGAAGTGAACATCGAAATTTACACAAGTTGTAAGACCTGGGCCGTATTTTGGTCGCTAGCTTTGTCACACGGTCACATTCAATCAACTATGTGGGGTTTTAGTGAGTAGATCAGTTCTGTGACCAGGAAGGACTGAAGATCTTTTGTGAAAATATATCGTTTATTTTGAAGAGCAATATACATATCTTCGTTCAAAGAAAGAACAAACGGTGACACCAAAATTAGGCAGTAGAGATATAAAAAAGAGTGAATGTGAAAACAAGCTGTCTGTCAAATGTGAGACGCTGCGTAGTTAGCAACATTGAACAGTTGACAAGTCCTCTCACAAGAATAGCAAGCGTTAATGGGCCAGTCATCAAATGAAAAGTTATATGTGACGTATATGCTGAACAGTTTTAGAATGGGAAATAAAATATATGAAAAATAATGGAAATAAAATAGGCGAACGATCAGTCTCACAAAATCAAAAAGCTCTTCAGGGCACGAAAGTGCTATCACAGTCAAGGCTCACGCAACGGGACAGAAAAATGTCCTTCATAGTGAGACAACTTTCAGAGAGGTGGCAACAGTTAACGCCAGGTTCCTCGCATAAATCCGTCGTAGGTTTTTAAGGAACCTAGAACAGTCAGTAGACATAAATCCGTGACCGCGTTTGAGGGCAACCCCAATCGAAGAATAGCGTTACTCGATGAAGGAAATATAATACCACGAAAAGAGATGATCACAGTACAGCCCAGAGTATGGGGGACTGACTGAATAGCGGCATTATGAGAGTCAGTTCCGTACTTCGCAATCTTGTCTGTCCAGGCTAATTGGCTTCGGTAATCATCCACTATACTGACGTCAAGCACCACAGCAGCGTCGTCACGAAACCTGATCACATTGGGTTTGATAAACGAGCTCGTCGTTGGTACTCGCACCTCCTCGGAGACTGTATGGTTCAATTTGCGCAGTCGCTTTGGCAGGTCTTTAGCCACACGGTTGTGTCGGGCACAACGCACGTCATGGGTGATCCAGCATGATTGTAGAATATGAGCAAGGCTTTCCGGTTGACCGCAGTTGCCACGGCAGAGAACTGAGTGATCACTTCGGCCGCCTCGTGAATTTCGGACTCTAGTCCGCAACAGACTACATCTGAGCTGGATAGCATGAATAAAGATTCTAGGGAAGATGCGATCTGGGTTAAACAGCCAACGATTCGAGAGTGGAGAGCGTGACACTTCCTTAAGACCACGGCCATCAAGCGAATGGTAGTTTACCCATCCATGCCATATGGGCTTCCTCTTTGTTCGTCACCACTACACCCTGGACGCGTACTGGGATATTCATTTTCCTCACAATGGGGCCAAATTAATTATCTTTGACCACATTCCGCAGAACTAGACACTGATTGGAGACAAGTCTCTCCACTCGAGATTTACGCGAGATTGGAATAGTTGTAGACACACTCGGGATGCCCAAACCGCCCAAACGAATTGGGGCATGGATGTAGCTGATTGGTGTGTCTTCAGGAAGATGAAGCCACTGCCGAACAAACTGTCGAATCGTACAGTCCATGGCTTTGAGCGTGTTACTGTGGACTCGGCTCAATGCTAACGAATGATTCATCTTCGGGATCAGATGCTGTCTCAGGAGTACAAGACGTTAAGTTACTTACTTAAATAATCCTAAAACTGTATTTTAAGATGTATAAACTCACAACTGGACTACTTTCGACCTCATTTGAATCAAACAAAGTCAGTCAAAAAATGACTCAGACTTGCCTGTTATCTGATAAAATTTACCTCGTTGTATGAAACTAAAAGTTCACGTCATTATGTGATGGATTACCAAATCAGACGTGCAAGTATTTCAACCCTTGAAGAAATAATTTAACGTGGCAGCGGGGCACATCCAAAAGCCTAGAACGAACGGATCGTGAACAACACGGGCGACAGGACAAGCCATTGCCTAACGAAATAGAACCAACGGACGAGGAATGGCGGGCGAAACCCCCCCGACAGAAGGTGTCGGTGACACACACTGGGCAGAAGTGCATACGACGTGTGAACAGAAATTGGGGTTGTGTTGTGGACCGGAATTCCAGGTCATGAACGCAGGCGCGCGTGTGGCGTAACAACAAGCCAGGTGGACAATAAAGATTGCAATTTGTTGACAGAGTTTTCGCTACAGTAAGATGCGTGGTACATATGACTAACTTACGTCATTGTTTTAAACTTGTTGCAACGTTCTTTAAGTAAATCTACGACCCTTGTGGAACAAATTCTTAAGTTGTATGTGTGCAGCGTATGACCTCCGTTGTACCTTGTGAAATGTGCGACCAAAACTAACAAGCGCGCACAGGTTGAATTTGGATTGCGTAACAGAGCGTGCCGTTGTGTTGTCATTGCCGTTTTAACTATTGTTTGTGTAAGTCGTGTGCATGGCTTACTGAGCCTTCGGCCCATGCTTGTATTTTGTTGTTTCCTTTCACAGGACTGTTGTTTGAACCCCTACTTCGGAAGAACGCTGTCTTCCGGTGTCTCCACATTTACCCAGAGTTGATCCGTAAGCGTAACGGACAATCAGAGGGGAAACAGCCAGCTTGCATGTTACACTTGTTACCCGCATAGGTTTGAAGAGAACTTGGATCAGAAGAGTTAAAAAACCCCGTACTATGGGCACTCAAACATTTATGATTAACC
>JTDE01000960.1:116824-146216 GCA_014338405.1 Paragonimus skrjabini miyazakii
GTTTTAGCAGTCTTATATAGACACCCTGGCAAGTATATGGGTAGCTGAATGAAAAGTAACATGAGGTAAACAGTGCACGTTGTTCGGTTGAATGTTGGGTGGCGCGTGCAATCAACTTCGTATTTGAAATCAAACAGAAGACAAGTAACACGCCTCAGGTTTCCGCTGTCAACGTCCGTTAGAAACGAATACTCGTGATCCTGGATTCCCTAGAGAGTTCACGATGGATTGCAGGCAGAACACGAGGCGAGTCCGAGCGACAGAGGAAATGTAATGTAGACGTGAAACATCCGACGCAAGCAAATTCGAAACACTGGCAAAATGGGCTGAGTAGGCATGCACATTTTGAAACGATCGGAATGAGCCAACAAAATTCATTAAATATGGGGTCTACATGATAATACTGAAGGAAAGAGGTAGACAGACAGACGTAAACAGATAGGACAGAGGAGCTACAACAAGTCGTACACAAAGCAGTCAAAGGGTGATCTGGTTCACAAAGACACTCAAGGCGGAGAGCCATGGGGTGAAATGAATCAAATCACGTCAGGAGAGGACAGGTTAAATATCCGACAATCCTCCGCTCAGCTCGGAACACCATAAGACATAAAGACTAGACAGTTGTGGTCAAGGAGACAGATATTGCGTTTCATGCTGCATCACGAACTATCTCAAAACGTTGCGGACCTGCGATAGGACAGATGTTAGGTATTCACCCGTAATAGTCACACATGCCTCTGTCACATCCCATTAGATTGGAAGGACACAGCAGACTTTGGATAGTTAGATTGAACTAGCTACAGTTGCAATTACATTAAATGGCTATCACGGCAGTTAATGATGTCTATCGTCAAACCAACAGTCAATCACCACCTTACTTTCTAATTGAACTCATTTGGCGAAGGTAGTCCGGACGGAGCTCGAATTTTAAACCTTGCGTTAAACGGGCTGAAGTTTCAATTATCTCAGCCATCGCTTAGGACGAGAAAGTCATTACCACAAATGTGTACCTTGCTGTAGTAGATGAGAGGGTGACCAAAATTTTACTCGGTATACCACATCAAAGTTGACTGTACACAAACTATTTGGAGTATGCAAGTGTCAGTCATACCAGAAGGTGGTGACCTAGTATGGACAAGCGTTAGTAAATTTTTACATGATACTCATCGGTAGGAAGTGTATTTTCCAGAGTAATTTTGGCTGAACTAATATTCCCTCTGAATCGATCCGTAAAAACCGCATTTCTAGCGCATCAGTAACTGCTTCGGTTTGTTTTAACCAGAATTTAACTTAGCCTATAGTGTGAGTTTAGACTGTTGAATTAAGACTTACCGGGTCTTTAGTCTTCTACAGACAAGTTACGGGTATGATCTCTATTTGCATAATCCTTTACAAAACACGGTGCACTTATCGTCAAACGGTGCAGCAGAATGTTGTGTCGGTGCAGAAACAGTTTGGAAATACCTGAATACGTATGGTTATAAAAGGATGACGTGGCACAATATTACGTACTGTGTGAAAGAATATTTAGGTGTGGCATGCTGGTATCAATGAATCGGCCATGAAGACCCAAGGAAGCCGTCCCTACAGTCGCAAGATATTACCTGATCGGATTTCCTTCAATGGGGTTACCTCAAAAATAGGGATTAAATGGAACGTCTGCAAACGCCAAGAAGTCAACGCTGGTAATAACTTTCGAATGCAGTACAATAACTGAAACTAATTTGCAACGTGTGTTGTCATCGTGTCCAAGGAGAATGTTTCTAGGTTGGTAGAACGACGGAAACATTTCGAATATCTTGTGTTACTATGTGGGCCATATACTAATTCGGGATCAAAATAGTGACCTGTGGCAGCACATCATACCACTGGTGTTAATTGACAAATTCGTAGACTCAGTCAGCTTTGAAGGAAGTACAGAATCTGAGCAAACGTTTAGCGAGTGCTGTTCTACTAATGTTAACTTCTAGTCCACGCCTAGTAATGTACTGCATAGTAGATGCCGTGGAGTTACGAGATTTAATTTTGTACAATCAGCCGCATATCACAAGCGTACATTACAGAAAAGTTGTCATCCCTCGTTAGTAGGAGCAACGTCTTGCATGTCGCGTCGGATTTGTTTGTGGAGTGTGTAGATACGTTTGCTTCTTGTTAAGCAATTGTCATTGCGTGGATTTGAATGTGATGCTACCTGTGGTATAAATTTTGAACGATTCTTCAATGGTTTTCCAAGATCACTAAGCAACAGAACATACTGACATGTGTTTGAATTGCAAGGTTGAAGAATCAGACCATGAAACTACCGTGTGTCATACGCCACTTGGCGTTTTTGCAACACATCTATAAAACATTCCGTCGACATCCACAAATAGTACGGCGAAAACAAAAATGACACAAAATATTCCAACTGCTACTGGAGAATGTTGGTTTTCAATCAGTCTTTAAGTAGTTTACAAATTTGTTTCTTTCATGAATGCAACCTTTTGTAAGTCACCGTTCTGTGAGTAAATTGTGGTGATGACAAATTCCGCGAGAAAAATATCACAGCTTTACTTTGTCCGTCTGCATCCTCTGTTACATGCGAATTCTCGACCTTGTCCTACCTAAAAGCAGGGCAAGGTCGAGAATCAGCACGTAGCGGAGGTGTCTGTCAGCAGCTGTTGATCGTAGATAATGATGGCCAAAACACAGTGTAGATGGGGACAGGCGATCAAACCAGAACTACACATGCACTCTCGTACCAACGGGCAGGCTTGTGCTTACGATGGTTAACTGGTAACGCCCGCTAACCTGATTCGTTTGGGGAGTCTATTTTGGGTAAGCTCTTTGGATTAACCTTCCAGTTAGAAGGCTCATGGAACGATTTGAACTCAGATTTTTGTTGTACAGTGCATATTTTTGGGACAATTAAAGTCATCCTGAACATGAAGGCGAATATATTTGCACTTATCGTTGTCTGGTGATCTACGTACTTGATCCTTTAATTGTAAGATACCAGCAGTTACGGCACTTAAACTGATCTGCTACCATGTCACACATCATTCAACATTTTAAGGATTTTGTGGTTTGTCTCACAAAAAATTTTCGAAAAGCGTGTAATTCTATTGGCCTGAGGTAAATAATCGCAAACGATCGTTTGTTGTGTTGTTACATCTGTACCAGCAGAAATATTCAAACTGATGAAAAAACACAAAATTTTTTGTTCTCACTCCGATGATTGACATAATTTACTTGTTCGCGTATGATCACAAGTTACAAGAAGTCATTCCGGACAATTCGACGTAGTTCCCCTTTTCGTGCTGTTTCACCAAAGCCCATCAGTGGTGCAAGTCATCGTGACCTGATACGTCAGCTGTGTATGTAGAATATTCGCACACCATTTTCCTGACAATTCGATCAAATAACTTATGATAAGTCTAATTTGTTCTGTATCTCAATAAGCGCGTTTGCAAAGAGCTGGAAACTGCCGGTATTAGATGTGATTTCCGTGCAGATCAACCGACCTAATAATACTGACATAAAAGTCTATAGGAATGCGACAGCTGCGATCAATTGTGGATGATGTTCAAATTGAACTAAACCAAATCCCCGACTACTCATCAGTAATCTAAAATATCCCCTAGCAGGTTTAATGAAATCGGAGACTTCGACCTGACTAGGAAGTCCTAACCGCGGGGTTATCGACTGGAGTTAACAGGACCAGTAACTGTGTATCCATTTCGAGACGATCGGGCAACCTGATCATTACTCACAAGCGAAAGTGGTTGAGCGTTCACATATGATAATTCGGTCGTGCCTAACGTGAGGTCAATGGCGCAGTGGTAAACACGGTTGCCTCATGAACAGCGTGTCCGTGATTCAAGTCCCGACAGTGGCGAAGATATGCACTACTGACGAGCTCTAATGAGAGCAAAACTCGAGTCTAGTGCTTCTTTTCGAAAGGGGCCGACTGGAAAGTCCATGGGAATGCGACAGCTGCGGTCAGTTGTGGGTGATGTTCAAATAGAAATAAAAATACTTTATGAGGACGGCCCTGAAGAAAAAAGAGGAAGTCAGGCACTTGTGAGCGACAGCGTACTTAAGTTGGGCACCTAGTCGAATATTGATTAAATCCGCAACAAGATATAGTCAGTGTCATCATTTGAAGTCAATTTGGCCTGAATTCCATGAGCGCTAATCAAACAGACTAGCCACGTACCAACATACACAAAAGAGTGGGTGTCAGTTGTCATTAGGTCTAATTTGCTAACGTTCATCGTTGCGGCGATGCTACAGACCTGGTTGAAATTTCTTTGCTGCCACTTCTGTTTGCTTGATTACCCGATTCCTCCGTGGAACGCCAAAAAGGCAAAGTCCTCGTCGCACACTCGTTCTTGCCTCAGTAATGCGCGGGTGTGAGCATCTTTTTACTGCACGTATCGTGCCACCGAGACGAGTAATCATGCTGAAAAGGAAAGCTGGGACAACATTCACATTTCCACTGACATTATCTTCCGACACTGATACTGTTATATTACTTTAACTTACTGTTCGCCTCTCATACTTATTTTAAAACCAGATAAGACTCCGTCAGGGTTTGGGTTTCGATCTTTGCGTTATTAATTTCATAGAACAAGTTGGTTTCGACCACTGTAAAGTTGGATCCCTGAGGGCAAATAACGTTTGCAGACAAAACTGCCTGGCTAGCAGATTTGCACAACTCTATGCCGCATTTCAGAAGACGTACAGGTTTTATGTGAAAACATCTTAAGTAAATTTTCCGTTGACCTCTAGTCCATTACTGACATATCATACATCAGTATCATGACAACAGTAAGCTTCTCCGTTATGCCATGTAAAATAAGTTCTGCTTCTTGCGGCCACTCATATCATCGAACTCGCTCTACATCATCATCGATAATGAGCCCGATCCACTTTTCACACAGTTGTTAGATCGAACCCCGCCCACGACAATGGCTCCTTCCTACGTTGTATCAGACTGACTGTAGCCGACCGATATTGCCATAGTAGATCACGTGATCTTACGAAGCAATTAGTTAGCGTACGGGAAGTCTTTCAGATCGTAACTAATTAGGTTATGGCAGCGAATGCTTTCACTGCATTACTTGCATGATTACGCAAAACGGTATCAAGCAAAATTAAAATCAAAATATCAACAGTGATTGTGGTTAACAGCTCCTAAAACAAAAAAAATTATCAAATCTTTTTCGATAGCTTCATAGAACTAAGGGTACACCTTACAGTAACAAAATTTTCAGTTTGTATTTCGTGCTACAAAGTAGCCCAAAGATAATTTATCTATGAGATTTTGTCAATGAAGTAGAAAGTGCAATTAGCGTACCAACTATCTCCACCGTAAGATAAGACGTTCTAATCCTGTTTTTGTGAAACCGAACATTCTAGAATCTGAGTAAATATTATTTTGACATATTTCCGAAGAATGACAAAATGACATGTTAACCTGTCTCAGTCCTCATCCTAAAATAAATTTCGGTATTACCGAAACGTTAATTCTATCTGTTGCTTTCCACTAATTAATTACTCCGTGGGGACAGTTCCGTCAAACCATTAGGTCGCTACTCACTAAATCATTAAATTGCCAGTAGATACTTCAGTAAACACTGCCTCATAAGGAACTGCTTGCAACATAACGCTAGTCCATGTTTTATGTACTATGAACAAGATTTACCAGGAAGTTTCCAACAAACTTCATTTTCTCATTGTAAAACGAAATTTTCATGGGCATAAATTGTGCGATATAATCCCTGTGGCTTCCGTACACAAATTTGTGCATCAAAGGATGTTTTGAAGTTAAAAAGTAAAAACCACACATTTTAATGAATTCCGTTTCATGATTTTGAATTCGTTGGATAGATTTCTACAAATGACCGCAAAGTTATCGGCACAGTTTAGAAAACAACTTATTTTGAATGTAGATCGTCCCTGAACTTTCAAAAAGAGTACATTTGGAAAAAACTAGCCTCTTGAAGACTTTCACGGTTATTACAAAAAGCATAACGTGTCAGTTTACGCAATCAAGTTTAGTAGGAAACTATCTCTATGGTTTTCTTCATGAACATCCATGAACATTCTTGTCAATACTGAGTTAAGTTAACGGTGCTTTCAGGACATACATGCGGGTGAAATCGTCATTTAAAGCCAAGGGACCCCACAGAATGTAGCAGAAAAGTACCACACTCTCATTTTTAACCTTTCTAGCAATGGTATTCCAAAAGCCGCGCTAGCCTGACCAGAAACACAACTGTTAATGAAAGCTTGAGATCAACTAAATAGCTATAGATTATTTTACAATGATATACAAAACAGTGGCGTGAACTATAGTGTGCATCCACTGATCTGGTAAACGCCAGAAAATTTGTCATCTATTTGCTTTTGTCATCAAGAACACATGTCCTACCAGGTTTTCAAGAAGGAAAAGAAACTAACATTTAATGCAACAACTCAAATACAAAACAGTATCCATTGAGGTAAAGCATTCTGAGGAGACATTCCCAGGCAAGGTAATCGGATTTGTCAACAAACGTATTCATTGCCACAGTATTGGAACAATAAAATAATTCATTTGCATCGTGTTAAAAGGCTGTAACGGCGTTTTATCAATTTCAAACTCTAACAGCAGCATCCACAAAGCAACGGTATCAATGACCTTGTTGTAAAGGCGGATGTCGAAAGGCATTGTACATTGGACAACAAGCATCACGCACCCCGTTAGTCTGCCAGTTTTCATTGGCTATGGCCGCAAGTGCGCTAAGTGGTGTTTTGTAATGCTTCTGAATGTTCACTCACAAACCGACATTTCACGGCCGGTTTCGTCCATGATTGGACTCATCAGGTAGAAATACTCAGAAAGGAGGCTCGAATCTGCTATCCTGCGTTTTACGACACAATGCTGTTATCCGCTTGGTCACCATTTTTGTGAGCATCGTTTTTGACGGAGTTTGCATGTATTTGGTTTATAGCTCACTTTTTGTTCAGTGTACTCGAGTATGACAACTGGATTCAGACACCTGTACCTGTTACTCTGTCTGGAAAGATTCGCTACTGATGTCTGAGGTAAATCCTTGACATAAGCTAGTATGGCGAAGCCGCTAACAAGGATACGTTGGGAACATCATGTATTCCTAGTATTTCTCTCTGGCTATACTGGAGACATTTGTGACGTGATCTTAGGTGAGTGAAAAGTGGCCAAGTTCTCAACAACCTGTGGTAAGTTAACCTCATCATGGGCTCCAGATCTGTTGGAATACAAGTTTTGTGTCACAGAAGTGTTACTTTGAATTATTTAAGAGCTACTGACTATAACGGTGCCTCTTGAACAGCGCTGACTATAAGTCGTAGCATATAAAGTTGACTAGACAAAAGTACCCTAAGTAGCCACCAGTGGGATAGAACCAGCTATAAAACATTATATTACAAAAAAGGCGTGATTAGAATCCGAAGTATCGTTTGTGCCGCCTTCAAGGGAAAGTTTCACCGTATACTGAGTCGGAGCAGGTACTGTAAACACTGCCTTGACACTCAAAGAAAATCGTTGGTACACTACAACACTGTCTCCTAAGTGAGAAAAAGACCAACTCCTTCGTGCAAGTGAGTGTAGATAAGTTAACATATTCGTGTTACTACTGACAAAGAAGGCTATCACAGATTAAAACTTTAATCCAAGCGGCAAGCAGAAAAACCATGGTGAATTCATGATTACTGGCTCCTAATACTCAATCTGAGCAGCCGATCCCTTGGTTAACTCAGTGGGTTCCGTGCAAGGCAGAGAAACGGATGGGTGACCGAATATAAGTGTGAAGCCTCTGCGTCCCAGGCGTGCAATCCTGGCTCAACTTATAGGGAACAGCGTTTAAGCATGTTGTTTGTGTCAGTGGTCCAAATTCAGCCGAAGCACGGATGTTTCCCAATCGAATCCCTTCCCACCGATATTTTTATAGCGCTTTCAGAGTGACAAGCAGTGATAGCAATTTGAACCACGACGCTCTGTAAGAGATTTGCTGATGACAACTATCGTGCATTTAACTCATAACATGCCGACCAACTCACCAGTTATCCTCGAAACCTTTTGTTACTGCAGGCGTTTACGGAAATAACAAACAACTCTCCTCAGACGTGAAATTGATTACCATTCCTGACGGATCCATTAGGTAGGATATCTTCAGGTTTCCCCACAAACACCGCTCAAAGGTGGTCTTGTTCAAACGGCCTTTGGTAGGACTCGCAGAATGTTTTCATATCAGACAATGATGTAAGATAAAGTTTCTCTACATAAAATGCATATGCACAACGGTTACCCCGCAAGCTTTACTTTAAAATAGGTCGGAGAAACGTCAAAGTAGCCAACATCAAAAAAAGTGACTCCCAAATCCACATATACATATAGTGCATATATGTATAACATTGCCATGTAAGGGTGAGAATGTAATCACTTTCATCCAACTTAGACTAAAATGTGTCATCAGATGAGTGTAAAACGCGACAGAATTAAGACTGATCAACCAAATGACGTAATTGCTTTCCATACCTGGGTATAACCCAGGCAACTCATTTGTCACGTCTAATATTGGTTACAAGCCTAATTATTGAGTATACCAGCTAACCAATAAGAACGTTTGGGCTGCGCATCTCGAATGACATACGAAAGTGACTAATCGACAACAAACACAACGCTTCCCAGTCTTTCATCCTGATAGTTGAGAGAAACAGGGCATGAGGTTTAAGTGGAAAAAGCATTTTGTTTCGTATCTTTCAATTAATTAGTATATTGTACCTTTTGCAGAAGTCGTTGCAATACACCTTTAGAGACCCTTTCTTTTTGTATGAAAGTGGATTGTATTTAACCTGATACTACCAGGACGTTTAGGGTGGGAAGTCAAAAGCTTGTGTCATTCTTTAAAGCTATTATTATATCAGTGTGTCAGTTATGCAGCATACATAGGTTTGCTTCTCTCCACCATCTACTTAACAGTGTACAAACCTTGACTTAAGCTTTCGCAGGTGCTGCGTATCTAATTGATAGATCGATATTGTCTGTACTGTTAGCCATTTGTTTGACCAGGTTAGCATTTTCGGTTTTCTAATTCATGAAAACCTACTGGCGCACTGTTAAATTTGCTTGTGTCTGTTTGCTACCATTATTTCACTCAGCGTCTAATTTGTATTTTACGCCAATCTGAATTGATGTATGTCCATCAGGCGTTGTCCTTATATTGTAATCGATGACATTAGTCAAGATGTTTCTACAGAGTACATTCTACATAACCTTACTTGCGTGCTGTAAGCCTGATAGCTTATTTTTAAATCTGGAAGCGTTAGTCGCGCTGCAACCAACATAAATTGCATGAGTGTTGTATTGTTGTCAACATTCCGTCCACTAGGCACTAGTTTAATTGATGGCAAACAGGTTATCTCTGGAATGTTTAATAAAACTATCGTCACGTGTTCACAGTGTGTTTTACGTGCTCGAGTAGCGCTTTACAGCAGTTGATCACATGCAGTAACTTTGGGAAATTGCCTAGTAGGCGGTAGATCGAATTTGCGTAAATTTTTCTCAGTCGTCTCAATATTAAAAATAGAACAATTACACTTTCCCTTGTAGTTTTTTAAAGTACACTACGCGCGAGTGGGCATGTCAATATTTGATCGTCTAATGTACACAAAACTTAGGCAGCATAAAAATGGTCCCTTCCAAACGTTAAAAGTTCTCTGCCATAATTTCGCTGAAGAACCTGTGTATACATTTCCGTTTTGTTATAATACTCCATAAGTTAGTGCAATCGTGAGGGTTATGTTTACTTTGTTTGGTAGGACGGTTGCATTGATGCATCCTGTTCATTTCTTCCACTAAAACACTTTTCCCTAATACAGTTTGGCTCCGATTTTGATAAGCCAACAATTGATGCCTGATTTTTTTCAGGTGAAGAATGTACGATAATCAGAGATAGATTGAAGTCGTAAAACTTTTTCGTCTTATCATCCGGTTTTACATGTAACTATTATAAAGCAGATTGGTGTGGTTACAGTAAAGACAACGAAGTGCTGTTTGCTCCAAGAAAATGGATAACTTTGGGTTCGATACTCAGTTTTTTTACATAGCTGATAAAATGCCAGGTCCCATATTAAATGGACTGAGTAATATCAGTGTGCCTACCCAATATATAATATACATCCGAATATTTGAACCCACTTATTAATGACCACCAATCAGCGTTGTGATCGCTGGGTTGACTCAAGCGCACTACTTACATGTATCGGGCGTACAATCTGCGTTTATGCAGTATTCCTCAACTAAATTGTAGTCCATGTTCAACCAACCCAGGTACCTAAACTGAAGCTCGTACTATTTAATCACTCTGCACGCCCTTTTAAACGGACTCTACTTACTTTGTCTTACTGTGTACAAGTGTTAGAATTCTGTTTACTAAAGCAGAATTTACCCCTGTAAACAATCAAGAAACTATCAAACCATCAGAAAGAAGCGAGAGAAACGCGATACTTATTGTTTTTGTGGGGTAAAGAAGCCATAGTGTTGTCATCGTGTATGAGGACAATTACCTGACGGAAGTGAATACCATCTTGGAAGAAAGACTGAAGTGTATGGGAGATAAAACGACTAAAAACTGCACAGTGCTGAGAAAGTAAATGGCAAGGCAACTCTAGATAATGCTGTCGCAGGTTACTACTCCGAAAATGATCACAGGCGTATGAAGTTAATTGTCAAGGCAAACCTAGAAATGATAGGTAACATACAAAAATGGAACACCTCTGCGAGTCATTTTTTGTATGAAGAATTCAGCTTATTATAAGGTAACTCGCTGGTTGGATGAAATTTTGGACCCCATCTTCCACTTTCTGGAGGATTTCTTTGAACTAGCAAATATACTAGAACCACCGTTGGAGGTCTGACGTATCACGTACTTGATTGACTTTGATTCCCAATTTACAAATGCTTCTGTTCGAGAATCAGTTCAGTGTTTATAAACTTTCCCTTAGCTAAGACTGTGATGCATTTATTCTACTCTACTACTTCAAGGATCGCGTCTTAATGTGTGCAGAAAACATCAAGCATATAGACAAAGTGGCCATAGGTAGTCTATCAAGCCCAACATTAGCTGATGTGTTCATGGGAATGATCGAATGAAAAGTCCCCGAGAATATTTCCGAAACAGTTTTGCGCAAACGATGGAAATGATGAAATTCTGATTTTTGTCAATATTGCTCATTTCACTTAGTTTTCTAAACTTCTTGACTTCATTCACCCGAACCTATCAGTATCTCTCAAAACGTAATCAAACGAGGGCTTAAACCCTTTGAACGTACAAATCATCAACCTTAGAAATGGGAAATCACATAGAACTGCCCATCGCAGAGCAAAACAGGGCGATCAATATCTTCAGTCCTCCAGTTTTCTTTCGATAGTGTACAAGCTTGGTTTGATCGAAATCCTACTTCATAAAGCATTACGCATTTGTACCCATGGTAAGCTGCAGTGACTTTGTAAAGCGTTAATCGTAAATGGATTTACCGAAAACTTCATAGAAAATCGAAATGTGGTAAACAAGCGCAGTGATCCAGTTCACATAACTCAAAAGGAATGTTTCCATTTCTGCTATTCAAATAGGATCATCTGGCAAATGACATGACCTACAAAAATCAACCCTATCTTGCACGCACACAGCTATCCTGTTAAGCTTGGTTCAAACCACAACAAGATCATTTCTACATAATCGCGAACGCAGTTTGTCTAACTCTTCCGTCTCTCATTCCCTGTACAAGTTCACTTTTAGTTTCAATGGCGTTTACACACTCAAAACAGATCAACAACTATCTCATCGAGTAGCGGAAGACATCTCAAAAAGGTTAAAACAGTTGTTGATACCACAGTCTCAAACAGGCAAATTTGTTGCTCGAAATTTCACTTCTTTGACTGTTAGATACCTCATAATATTAAGCCAACAGGTTGACCTAAGCAAAGCTCAGAACTACTAGTCTTCAACGAAGTTGTGTCAACTGGAACTCGCTATCCGCCATTGTGTGCACATATGTGATTGAAGGAGCCCATCTGATTGTCGTGGTGTGGGTGACACTAGTTGATGTGAATGTGGGCGTGTTCATTTCATTCTTATACAACCTGCATATTTTAGGTTTAAAAACTGATGAAAGTGAATCAAATGTCAACAAACCGCAATCTATATATTTCTTCTGTCCACATAAATTTGTTAAAAAACCCTATGTTTCAATAATTGTACACAATGTCTCATATACCTGACGACTACAAATTTCTTTTCACAAAAAGTGACCATTTAACTAAATCGATACTGTTGAAGGGAACTTGGCAAGCAACCCAGTTAACAGGTTCATTATAACTTCTTCCTTTAGACCTCGAGAGAGTTGAGGAAGGCAACTAGAAAAGTGAAAACCTAGTATTCTCAAGATACAGTTCTTGTCTTATGAACGAGCTGACTGGCTCCACCCCATGTTCAGCCTGGAATGTAACCCAGCAGTAGGGTTCAAACTGAGCTCTGCTCCCAGTAAACAACAATCACGTATCTTCCGCCGTATATACCGGTGTCATTTTTTCATTACTCAAATGAATACAACAAATAACTGGACGCCACATTATTAGAAGCCTGAAACATGACTGATAAGAGATGTTGACATCTGATGGCTCGAGTGACGGAGTTTGCAATTGGGTGAACATAAAACCTACCAAATACGAAATTCGGAGCAGTGTTTGACAGAATGCAGATTGCTCCTGGGTCTATTTAGCTCTTGTACAGATGCATGTGTTTTATTTTAACCGGCTCTTATCTTTCGATAATTCAAGATGACAATTTATTTTCTACCAAAGTGGGGGCCATTGAGCTTGGAACTTCGACCTGTTTCTCCCTTCTGTTTTACATATTCTGCAACAATGAAACGTCCGACGCAGTGCACATGTTTCTCCTAACCTCATCAGGTAAGCCTCTGGTCCCACCGATCATCAAATATTCCTGTTTTCAGTTCCTTTAGAAGAGTGGATTTTTATTTTTGCATCGATGGTGACCATTAAATTATTCCGTCGAGAATTATTTCTTCCTAGCACATGTCTTTTTGATGAAGATGACGGGAAAAACGTGTTCAAATAGGTGTTGGTTCGGTTCACTTTTGTTGAAGAATCACTAGAAGTTTTTACTGCATTTTCATCTCCACTATTTGCTAAATCATTCAATGAACGGCACAAAATAAGGTATATCTATCAGTGCTCAAAGCATTCCATTGTCTCTCCTGCGATAGATTGCACAGCGTTTCACCGCTCGAATTGAACGGACTGATGTTTTGTCAGTGAAGATCATGTTACGAATAAAAATGTTGCGGTGAAAACGAAGTCGGATTTCACACTGCAGACGTTGTCTCTGAGTGTAGTTATCCTTCTGGTTAAGTCACAACTTCAGAAGTAAATCGGAAAATTGTTGGCAGACTTCATCTTTCTTCCACTTCAAATAAAATCCATCGATCTCCTGCAACCATCAGCTTCGAATAACCTGCTAGCACCAAGGCAATACGGAAGACGCCTTCGAAGTTGCTACCCATTTTCCGGCCACTTGTTCAGATACCACAACAAGATGGGCAAGTTCATTCTTTATTTACCCGTTTTATTCAAAAAGAACACAAAGGACTAGATTCCTTCCGTCCACTCATTCAGTAAACCTCGCTGGCATAACCTGTCTGGCGAGTGACACTTTGATCTATATTTAGATTCACTATCCGGTCGATAACAGGAACATATATCACTATCTGATGGCTTAATTTAGCCACAGATATCACATTCATTCATGTGTATTTTGCACAAGGTCATCCAAACGTGCGCGCACATCCGTGTACGTGTGCGTAGATATATTTAAGACACGTGTTACTTACATTCCAAATCTGATAATGGTTACACCGTCAGTTACATTGATGCTTATCCTGTGATTCCTCCTCACGGAGGAGCATGGCAGTGTCTGAAGTTCTGACTGTCTCCAGTCTGTATTGCGCATCGAATGATTAGAAAGCTGCATCCAACCAGGTGGGCCCTTCATTTGTTTTAGAACTTCACCTGTGTTCTACTGCCACTAGCCAGTCCCATTTCGTCAACTGTTTGACACCCTGCTAAACCTGTTGGTGGTGCGCAACTCCAGCAACTCCCCACATTTCAAGTGAACTGTCACTGTTGCGTAAACTATATATATATATACATAAACTGAGTTGTGAACGATGTATTATGACGTGTCAATTCCACACTAGGATCCGTTATCAAACAAATAAGTGTGTTGAGATGAGATTGTTTTGTCGCTCACCGTGTTCGTCTGTTGGTCTGTCGTCGCTCGCTTTTCGTTTCAGTGTCAACAATACATATATATATATGTATATATTCATATATCATGCGAAAGTGGTCGCACTGGAAAAGATGAAGGGTGAACGGCTTGTACTAGAGGCTCTCTATCCGCGGAATTCGTTCAATCGACACGTAGATAAAGACAGCCACTGTCAGCATCGTTGACACTGAAACGAGAAACGAGCGACGACAGACCAACAGGCGAACACGGTGAGTGACAGAACAATTTCATCCCAACACATTTATTAGCTTGATAACGGATCCTAGTGTGGACTTAAAACGTCATAATACATCGTTCAGTACTCAGTTTGTGCCCCTTTTTTAAATACTTTATGTATATATCACTGTCTATATTCATTTAAAATGATACCATCACGATCGTTCATATGTTTGTTTCTTGCACATATTGTTGTCAAATCCTATCCATCTTTTTCCCCTGTAGCTGTACGAGTATCTTCTACGGACTGCTGACCGACAACTTTCGATCGTATTTCGTTAGCTGGTTTGACAACTGAGATATGAACAAGACGTCCGTACACATGATATTTGAAGTTTTCCGTCTAACTTTTATTACAGCGATATGTGAAAATATTTACTCATCACTGGTGAAATAAAACCACTTTTCTAATCAGTAGAAAAACTTACTAAATTGTTTTTGGTTTCTTTTTAAAATCAGATAGCAGTCTCCCAGTTTCAAAACGCAGAGTCCTTGTCCGACACCTCCAATGCTGAAGTCAAATGTATTATACAAAAACAACTCAACTTCACAATTTTGCTCACCAATAAGTTGGCAACAACAATGATGGTATTTTGCTAGCCGGTAAATTAAACCAAAGCGTTTTGTTATTCAAAGACAGATATTTTGATGTATGGCAACAACTTTCGCCTATATCTCACTTGCAGTTGCTCTAAGATTAAGAAAATCGCTCCCTGAAAACTTTGTGTTTTCTAAAGGATTCGCATCGTTTCCGGCAAAATTATTCACTGCAATGCTGTGCTTATGAGGAAGAATGCCACAGAATTACAGTACTGCACCTACTCTAGTGAATACTATGAAGATTTCAGATATAGGATATTACACGGGATATTCTAGCATGAGAAAATATTCCAAACAAACGTGATGTTTTTCGTACAATTTAAAAACGATCTTCTTAAGCTTTCTCACCTCACCTATAGCATGTTTCAGACAATCTGTGCACTACTTGTCCATGCTTACCGTAAACTCAGTTAACTGATCGTTCCACAACAGAGAGGACAGAAGTTCAAATTCCTACCATAGCGAATATACACACCACCGATAAGCACGTTTTTAATGAGTGCAATAGTAGTATAGTAGAAGAGTAGAAGCTATTTTCTGGTCACGAGATTTATACTACACCACGAATAGAGCCATAGTTAGACCCCTGATTTCATTAACAAGCAGGTACAAATATTAATTTAGTAACAAAAATAGTTGTGAGGGTGAAGATGATATAGTAAACTTCAGTTGGATTGTGCATGTGCATATCTGGTTCGGAATTGCTGTTAAGCTTCACACAAATAATGGCTGAGGTATACAGTTTGGACAACTCATTGGTTAAATTAGCTTAGTGCCAAGCTAAAATATGCTCACTGTAGAATTTTACGATTTATAATCTATTAAAAAGGAAGCTCCATTAATCAATTCTTCTCTTGCTTTAGTTTGATTTTATCTTATTGGTTCAGTCAAAAATTTGTTCAGCAAAACCGTTTGGAATTTTAAACATTATTCTGTAACTGATTGAGGGCAGAAGGTACAATGTAGAGTTTATACCCGGTTACCGATTTCCAGTACTTTGTCCCATTTTTTAAAATCAGGCTTCTTATTTCATCAATCAGACGGCCTGGGTAGTCCGGACAAGTGAACTTACGTTTTCCATGATAATACCCATGATCTCGTCAAACATAGGGCTTCCTTGGTCAAACACGACCTCCTAACGTGTGAAATAAACTGTCCCTATCCTGCTATTCCAGCTTGGCTAACGTTGACTACCCAGGACTGACTGCGTTTGCGTTCCTAGCCACATTAAAGTAATGTTACTCCTTTACCTAATCACATCGTCCATTCATTATTTTGCTGATCAATAACTTTCTAACTCGTCACTTAACTTTTTGTCGAAAACAGTCTGTTTGCTGAAACACTTTTCATGATTTCTACAGGATTTTCAATTGTCTGAAACGTAGATGATGAGAAAAGCATTCGCGCCTGTTGACACCAGTAAAAGCCTAGGTTGAACATCACTGCAAAATGATTGTAAACTTCTTAATCCAATATAATTTACAACAAGCTCTTTTCGAACGGAAGCACTACACTCTAGTCTCGCTTTAGTTAGAGCTGATTGGTCATCCATATCCTTACCAAGGACAGGATTAGAACACCGGCCATACTTTTATCATGCAACCTGTTAAGTACCACGTTGGTTACCAGATATTAGGTACTAATGAAGTAGCATACACATTCTCACATTCTTTCATGAGTGATTGTCCGATAGTTTCGAGAGAACCAACTACTGTTTTGTTCGTTCAAACATATCCATTGAAGTTGAGAGCAACAACGTAGAGAACAAAACTTGTTTTCTACGTTTGATAATCAAATCAACTACGATATAATAAATGTGAAAATAATAACCTAGATGGATAAGAAAATCGATTAGTAGAGGTTATGGACTGTATGCCGGTAGTTAGGCCATCATTGTTCCACACTGTGAGCTCGATTGATTGTAGGTCAGAGGATGTTAAGCGTCTGCACAAACTACCGTTAAGCGCAGAGGTCAGGGTTACTCTGACAGAAATGTCCATGAGAGTGTGAAAGTTGCGACAACTTGAGAATGATGTTCAACTTCTACCACTCTAAATCCTTTACTGCTTATTAGTGAACAGCACAAGTACGAATGTTTGAAATTTGTGTATGAACAGTCTTCTTTGTCGTTTGATTGCCACGCACTACAACGCAAAGTGGAAGACAGGAAAATTGGTACGACAAATTGCAAAGCAATCCGCGGTACCTATACGGTCTCTCATCGAAGTCGTCGTGCCAAACCGCCTCAAACTCGTTGTGTTCAAAAACAGTTGTTTGTTAGCTTTAGGTGGCTTCGGGCTTATTTCGTATTGTCATTTAATGTCACGGTTTTTTATTTACCTTACTTGTTTAGGTTCCGTCTCAAGTGTTTTAGACTTTAGCTTACAGGTTTCCGTACTAGTTGATGTTTGGTAGTAAGTAGCCAGCGCGAAATTCTTACAACTAACACTGTTCGTCTTTTAACTGCTTTGTCCAAAATGCTGAATCGAAAATGCCTCCCAAAACCGCTTATGCTGAACATCTTATCACTAAATGTTTGAGGCAACTGAAAGACTGATATCTACTGACTCTACAAAGCTGTAAGATACGCCAAATATGAGAATTACCAAAAATCCCCAACTATGAGATATTTGCTTTCCCAATATTTCACATGTCGCATAAGTCGTACCGCCCAAGTGGTCAAATGACTTAAGAAATTGTTTTGATCGGTTTAAAACAGATTGCCTCCGTAAGGCTAACTAAGAACTCCCAATTTGCCGACTGCCTACGGAGCAGTAATTTTGATGTAGAAGAATCGCTTCCGTTGAAATTGGTGTCTTTCTTCACTGGCGTATTGTTACTAACTCTAGTTTTAACTACGTGTCTGTGACCGGACTCAGCACCGAGCTCGAGGAGCTTATAATTCCAGTGCACCTTTAATGTCGGACTGTTATTCAGTGGTCTACGATACCGACATTAAATTGTCGTGGCAATGAGATCTTCACCCGGATTGCTAATAACCGACATATTAATCAAGAAATCTGAACGCATGTTGTTGCAATCCGCCATCGGCTAGTACGATTATAATCGTCAATACTTGCAAGAAATACCCATCAACACTGTCTCTCATTCTTATCTATACAAATTAGTTGAGTAGCTCAGCCGGGGTATTCAGTCTGTTTAGTTAACATTCAAGTTACCATGGTAACGTAAAATTGTCTTCTGAGACGTTCACTTACATCGCCAAATGAACGCAACTATTCGGCACGACGTATATCCAAACAAAACTTGAACAAAATAATTAGCAAGCTTCTACACCCTTGCTCCTATACAACAGAATAGGAATATTGTGCACTGTTAGACTGAAAAAGTGTGTAAACTTTTGAATGGTTGCGCCAGGAAAGGAAGTTAACATCATAGGTAACGTTCCGTGAAATATTGACTGTTCAAAACAATTCATTTTCAATAAAATGTTCGGAATGCTATCTGAAACTGAGAGGCAGGATGACAGAAAGTAACCGGTGTTCATTTGATTGTCTTTAATTGGTATCAACATCATAAAATGGCTGACAAATGAGCTGAACCTGGCAATAGGTGGGACCTACGCTGCAGCCAAATTCTAAGTCCAGTTTAGCGCAACTCAATTTTTCCGGTTTTATGCCAAAAACAAATTACTATTGTAATGGGATTAGACTGGAACAGGTTTCTGATTTGGGAATATCCAGCCAACCAGGGCTCATTTACAAACTGACGCAAACGGAACTGCGGTCGATCAGCACCATCCAATCGAAAACGACGATCAGATGCTACATTGGATTTGTTTACAGGAGGTGCTAAGTAAACGGAGATATTAGAGTGCGTTTCCGACTTAAACAGCCGAACTGCCTAAGTCGGAGTCGTGGAACGAAACAAAAAACGGACTAATCAAAACGTAACATTCCTGTTGTCCAATGGAAATCGCCAATAAAAACGGAGTTGGTGCTGCATAAAAATATCTTTTTTTAGTAAGCTGAGTTTTTTAGGGTCGTCCATACCGTTGTTGTTCTGATATTCTGGGCATGGTAGTCAAATAAGCGACATTCAGTACAGTAAGTCAAAGAATGAAATCTACAGTTCTATGCTGGTCACTGCGGATTGGCTGGGGTTGTACACACGGTCAAAATATTCGTTATCCATATTGATCAAACTTTGAGGAAGCTCAGTTTTATAGTGAAGCCGCTCCGGCATTAAATGGCAGAGTGTACTGATTAACGAAAATCCGGAAGCTCGTTGAGTTCGTTTATTAGTGTTCTTTAAACTAACTTCTATCTTTTAGAGGTTTCTAATTTAGTCTAAAGCAGGCTAGTAGATAGCATCTGTATTTAGTTTTGAAGAACGCGTGAATTGGTTTTATTTTATGGCAAGATTACCTTATAAACGTTCCACAACAGGGTGGATTCGTTCGTCTAAATGCAAGCGTTTCAGTTCGTGCTGATCTCAGATTTTTAGCTTTGTATTAAAATTTATTAAACTGGACATAAGACTTGATTGTCTACCATAAAAACTTCCGTAATTAATACATTATGTATAAGAGTTCTCACTCTTTGATACTCTCCATCCATACACATTGAATTTTACGCTTAGTTATAAAATTTACTTATTACTCTGAGTCTCAGACGTAAAATTTGAGACAGGAAACATATATTTTTGTAGGGTAAGATTACGTCCTAGACATTAATTTTGACAACGAAAGTTACGCTTGTTGGAATCGGTTAGGATGACGGTAATTATTAGTGCCATTCGTGACTGACCCTTTGTTTCGTTAAACATAGTTTACCTTGGCATTAGCATAACAGTGAACACATTCACAAGCAATGTGTAATCTGTGTACTGCTCACACGCAAGTGTGCCCGGAAGTTTAGACTTCATGTTTCGGGAATCCATTGATTAATGGTGTAGTCGAAACGTTCTGAGTACTCAAACACGGTTAACGTAATTCGAATTTTGATGTAGACAAAGGTATGCGCTACTGATGAGTTCCAACAAAAACGAATTCAGAACCAATTGTTAACTATAATATTTTGACAAGTTCCACTGTCACAGTTGGTAATTTATAATTGTCGAAATCCTTTCTAATGCTCCATTCGGATTTTGGTAAGTAAAAACATTTCGTTATACAGTTTTTGTCAATCAATTTTATTCGGTACAGTGCTATTCATGTATAATATGTGCATTTTTATTGGGGCTATTCACCTTCTGGATACAAGTAATATTAGCACCAATGTCTCTCAAGAAAGTATAATGTGGCTATTTTGCCAGACCAAATCTAACTAGGCCGCATGTGAACATTCTTACAACCAAAATCTGAGAAAATTCCAAACAGGGACCTAACCAATGGTCTGCGCAGCTGGTTAAAAAAAGCAGCATGACTCACCTTAGTATTCACCACTGTATTCGATGAACAGCAAACCTGTCACACTGGGTTCAGGATGCGCTTGTGAGTTGGTAGAATCGACCCGAAATCAAAACCCATCCCAGAAAGATTATAGTTCTCCCTAGCCCACCGAATACTTCGGCGTCCAGAAACTACGTTCACTTAGCAGCAAAGTAGGTCATGGTACCAAGAAAAAGATTTATTTTTCGGTGTTAAGGTGCAGTTGATAGAAATGCACTAACCGGAGAGGGCATATAATCCTGTTGCCCTTGTAACCGGTGCTAGCCATTGGCAGGTTGACCCATAACACAGTACGACACTGAATGTTGGGTGATGCAACACTCACTAATTTGTTGTTTCTTTTCTGTCCTTCATTCTTACGCTACTACTAATAGTGTCATTGCATACGATGAAGTATGATGTCACATCACTGTGTGATAGTTGCATAGTCGTCACAACAAGCTAAGAAGAACGTGAGTCGTCAGTTCACATCAATTATTTAGCTTACACTATCTTGAAACATTGAGAATATTCTTTATGATACCCCGGGGCAAATCTCCAGCGCAGTGTTCCGTTTCTTGATTTGAGTTGAGCAAAGTTATCTCGCTGACTACGTCGCCCTGATATCCTTTCAGTTCAGTAGGTTTCAACGCTCCAGAAAGAATTACTCCCACCGAAGAGACACTGTTGTGCTCCCCGGAATGAGATTTTTATATGAAAACACTCACTAAACTGACCATTTCTACTGCTGACTGTTTATGCTGTTCATATGACAGAATTGTACTCAGCAGGCAGACCTGACCGAATAATAACACCATGACATTGGTGAGTGAGTTATGTATAGACTAACAGGTATCTTTCAAGAAATTATTGACGCCCTCCTACAGTACGTATATCAGGCTTACCAATTAGACTCCATGCAAGGCCATTGACGTGTTAAAGGTGATTGTTTATGAGACGGACTAATTGCAGTCTTAATACCTGAATACTGTGGAATAAATGTTATCAACCTGATAATCCAATCTCCTTCTGCGTTCATAATTTTTGCAATTTCATTGGGTCACTTCACCACGATGACAGTCCTTCATCTGAGCGTACACACTTCTTCACATTTGCTTAAATTGGATGAGATGTCTTCAATGATTTGTTTGAATATTTGAAATTGTATGACCTTGCATTTTTCCGCCGACAAACAGTCATAGTATTTTTCCCAACGGACTGAGCTGAGAATATCGCAGGTCCAAAGGTTAGCTCTGGGGTGGTTGCCTACTTTTGAAAATTCACTTTCAGCAGGGTAGCAATCACAGAAACAACGGGTATTGGCTGGTCACAACTTCGGCGTTTTAAGTTCAGTTTGGAAATTCAAAAAAGATGGACGTAAAGAGCACTTAAAATTACCGTTGCTATTCTTACAACACAGATAGATCGCTTTTTCCTGACCATTTTGCCATTAGGTTCCAAAAATAACTCAGGGAATGATGTATTAGGTAAATGTCGCATCAGCTTCAAGGAAGAATAAGCTACGACACGCAATTCTTTCTCATTGGGTGGGTTAAGCACTGCTAGGTCCAGTTTCGTTGTGCAACTAAAGAGTCAGTCTTCCATAGTCTGTTCTACATTACGGGTTTTGGTGCCTTGTGTAAACCTGACACGAGCCTGGAACGGAGTCATAAACCATACCACTACTCACCGGTTTACCAATTCGACAGCTCTCAATAACACTCTGATGCCAAGTGTATTGTTTGATTCTCCTCGGTGTCACCTTACCAACTCCTGAGGGTAAGATTCAGGCAGCTAAACACCTCAGCATTTCCTGGCAACCTTTCGAGGTTTGAGCCTTCAGTCATCTGTTTTCCACATGGATAACCTACTGCTTTCTCAAACAGACAAAACTTAACAAAAGTGAAGGTACAACGTTTGAGACCTACGAATATATTAAGCCGTCCTATCGTATTCAAATACCTCATTCGTCCTCCTGTTTATGCCATAGGCCCAATTAGGATCAAATTCACAACCGGTAATTGTACGTTAAACTACTCCGGTCAGCTCCTTTGGCCAGTGGATAGAATATGTAGGACGGCCCCTTAGTCCACACAAAAAGAAAAACTCTGCATTAAACGATTACATTCTAGAAAACGTTTTTCAAATGGCCATCGCTCTAACTCCGCAACGTTAACTGTTGAACGATGAATCCCCTCAGCGTCAACCTTCCTGAAGCTACCTATTTATGTGATCGCTTATGGTGGTCACAGCAGGAGGACTACTGCATACGTAGATTGGTAAATCGCAAAATAATACCAGAGTGACTGCGTTAGGTGAAAACAAACGAAGTAATGTAAGTTACCTGGTTTAGTGTATTTAACTATACTAATCGTGTTGATTGTTTATACTTCCTTTTCATTTTGCATTGTGTCTACAATGTACAAACGAGACAGCACATGACCAATAGGTACATAGGCGTGAAGTGGACCTGATGACACTAGCACCTTTAGGAGCTTCATATGCACGTTACGGAGACCTTTGGTGTTCTGTACATCAAGTAAGTTAGCTAAGTTTTGAAGCAGTGGAAAGCTTCCTTGAAAGCGGTCCATGAGGTGGCACCTTACGAATGTCTTACCCACCGGGTACTGACTCTTCTGCTGTTAATGCATGTCCGGGTGTAAAACTAAATTCAGACCCTACTTGAATGCCAGGCTAATGAGCACCGACTTTTGAAAAGAAGTTTACCACGGAACTTAAAACTATGAATTCATCTTTGTAAAATTCGCCAACTGCTTCAGTGCCTAAAACGAAAAGCTCCTACCTTTAAAGTATGTCACGCAGCCGCTACTGGTGTTGTTCACTTTCTCTTGTAAAAACAGCCATTTCGAACGAAAAGCTGTATCCACACTGCTAAACTTTCCAACATTCATTGCATAAATTTACATCAGCTACACACAGTACTAGTTCACCATGTAGTTGAACAAATTTATCAAGTGAAACAAGCGTGCTGCTCCAAACTCAATTAAATGCACTCGTCGCTTTGATAAATTATATGCATCAAGATTTCACCAGTTAGCTATTTGTGGATGCCAGATTAACTGCTGGTTAGTTATATACTTCGACAGAATAAATCAAGACAATGGATTACAGAAGTCCTGAGAACCTGCTTCATGAGTCTACTACAATCGTTGGATGTCAGAGGGTAAATAGCTTTTGATTTGATTCTTACAAGCCGCCAGGAAAAGCTTTTAACCGTAAAAAAAAGTACAGTGCAAAAAAGACTAACAAGGACACATATGAAATACTACAGACGGCCAGACAACACGGTCTGTTAGAAGGTTTCAGTTTCTAGGCTATCGAAAGTAACACAAATACTTTACTTATGGTTGGTGAGAGGCAATTTAATTTATTGCTTAACCATTCACAGTGGTTTTTAGATACATAATTTATGTTCCCTAAAATGTAACTCTCTTTTGTTTAACGTCACTAGTAGTACCAAATCAAATGCTGTTGTCTGCGGATGATATAAATAGAACATATAATAAATTCAAATTGCAAGTGGCTGTTACGGATTCAGTAGTGATGGCCAGTGGCTATTAAACGACTTCCACACGCTCCTAGGCGGTTGTCATTTGGTTTCACGCAACAGGAAATGATCTAATCCCTTGTGGGGAATTTAATTTCGTTTTGCTAATCAGGATTAACTTTCAAATGTACGGACCTCAAATTTGTCAAAGTAAGCCCTCATTAGCATTTCGCACTATTAAAACTAAAGCAACTGTATTTTAAACATCTTCCGGGATGTTTTGCATATGTCTGATGGTTTGTCAACAGTTTTGAATATAATATAAATCTAAGTCTCAAAGCCTTGGGGTTTGGCTGTACTCTATTCAGTGACGAAAACCTCATGCACTTGCATAGCTAACTTTTTGGAACACTGCTTTGAAGACTGGTTTCCGTAGTAGATTTTGATCCAACCAAAACCACCACTTCGTCTGATTTTGCGATATTTATCATACTACTTACCAGTAACACAACGCAAAGTTGAAAGTTTCATGATTTGATGGAGAAAACGGGGTATAATGCTCACCTGACGGAAAATCTCCTCAGGGGTACGACTTTTCTTCGGGTGAAGCAGATTTTCCTCAATCCTTTCGTAGCTGAAAGTCAGAGTACTCAAATTCAGCACTGGTACGCACGTAAGTTTCTACGTTCTTGTCAAACGACAGACAATAGAAATCAGTTCTAGTATTTGAAGTATGTGCTAATGGCAATCGCATTTTCATTTTCATATTAAACGTGTAAATAAGCATATTGATTTCGTTTGTCATTTACTGCGAAACCGGTCTCGTTGTATTATTTTGTTCTTTCTCAAAAGCGCGGCTACTATGCATCACCATGGTATAGCAACACATAGTGGACTCACTTTTCCAAGTATTTTTAAAGTACACAATACAGTTGACGGAAGCTGTTCCTATACAAATTCCTAGCCGTAAATTTTGCCCACAGAAACAACAGCTCATATTGCACTGCTTTAATGGGTACATTTTGTTAACACCCTTTTCTCTTCAAAGACGTGGTCCTGTATAAAACTGTTCAAAGTGAATTATGCTTATTATTGACTTGACTTGATTTGATTCATATTTCACAGTTGCATCGATCTGTTCGCATTGCCAGTTTCTCTTTATCGATCTCTCGACTGTTTTGCTGCTTGGTCTCTAAAGTGAAACCAGTTCATGATTAGGTTTTCATTTGTCGGCTTTTATATCGATGTTTGTTGTATCACAAGACTGACTGCTCTTGTTAGCCGTGCTAACCTACGGATAAAAGAATAGATTCGGAATGGATGTGATCCTTCCACCTTTAGACATACATTTATAAAGTCAACTTTTAGTAAGAACTAACGAAATGATGGTTTAGATAAGAATCAAACATCCCAGAGCGTAATCAGTCTTAGGTAGTTCTTTTGATCTTTCAATTTTTCCGAAAAATTAAGTGATTTGATGATGTGTGACAGCATTTTACAAGTACTCTAGAATATAGTTTACACTTTACTGTGATAGACAGACCCTAATCATAGTTAAGCATCAGAAAAAATTGTTGATATATTACTATCTGTGAAGATGATGATGGCTGACTAAAATGTAATAAGGAAAGATATGTGAAACATTCATGCTAGTTCAGTTATGCCTCAAAGTTTTTTGGCTTTCCGACTTTATCAAAGCCCAGTGGTAATTTTGTACAATTATTGGAGATGCAGTTCAATAAACTCGTTAATACGCTAGTTCTTCTTGGTGCCTTTGGTTGAAGCTTACGAGACTATGATCCCATTGACGGACATATATCATGAAAACCGTTTCATTACCAACATTGTTTTCAGCTTTGAACAATATATCTGTACACTACGGCACGAGGTATGTTGGCCCTCACAACAATTCAGAACGTTACATGGCAATAAGTAAGCCCGAACCTAAAGTGGACAGGAAAAAAGAAAAAAGAAGTAGACGGTGGAGCTTGTGGAAGGAAAAAGGAGTTGACAGCTTGATAGGCATAAACTCACTACTGACTACAACACACTATGCAATCAGCTAGTGGTTCCAACCAGCGGTATGCATGGTCGCGCCTCCTCGAACGAAAAGACGGCGCCCATCCACCTCACTCATCTGGACCGGCAAAGCTTTCTGAGCTCATGAACACATCATCGCCAGTCCGCCATGCTGTTTATTACAGCTGTTGATAAAGACACTGATCAATGCAATGGACGCTCCGTCTGCCTACGAAGTACGTAACTTTTTATTGCCTACATAAGTATGGCCAATTTTGAACTAAAACAAACAAGGAACATCATAGGTCGTTACAGTAAATCATCAGCAAAAGTGGCGAACAGTTAGTTCCGAGAATTCCAGTTCGATTGACGCTTCTGACCGACTATTCTTGTTTTCCATCATGAAGAATGCCTCACTTCTACATCCTTGAAACTTGGAGTTTGGCGCCCTGTTTATAGACATGAGCCAAAAGTCTTGCCAGTGAGTGAACATATGACCTCAGCTGTCTGTGACAGTGAATGCCAAACCATTCAGTTCATTATCTTCTGAGACGTCAAACCACGACATTGTTATTCACACGCATTGTATAAATACTAAAATCGAAACAGTGACGGGTAATAAAAAAAATGGGTAATATTCAGTATAAGGCCAAATCACTGAGCACGATGTAGCGTTATGCGCTTACCTTCTACTGGCTGAATGTCAATTAGAAATTACAGTAAACTGGTGATCAAGAAGATCAGTAGTAAGGCTCGGAACGCCAAATGCTAAAGTGCCGAACTTCAACCAACATTACCACCACGTGATAAATCCAGTGAAGTATAGAACCGGTCGTGAGGTGTTTCCGGTTGCATTACAATTGATCTCCTTTTACACATTCTTGAAGGCTTTACTCTTGGCTCATTACTCATATTCCTTAGAATCTCACAACGTTTCTTAGAAGGCGATGTCGTCAAACGTGACAACTGTTCCCTTATATTAAGACGGCAAGAAGACATACATTGCGAGATGCAAGCATTTCGTTTATTCTCATCAGTCGATTACATAAAACGTTCGGTTATATAGGTTAAGCGCTTGGTGACAAAACAATGAAATGAACGAAACATCACATGGAAGCAATCAGGGTTCACTGCCACGGTAAGGAAATTGATTGCGTCAGCACCTTTTGCCAACAAAGGGCCGGTGCGTCACGCTTGATCAACAATGCCTCTGAGAATGCCAACAGCCTGGGGTTGCCGGTTACGCAATAGAACCATGAACGAAGTGACAGGGTCAACCACATGACCTGTTGCGATTAAGTGTTTCGCGATCGAAGACGCCGGATTCCTGTTAGATTGTTGGCATACTGACCCGCGTTGAGTCATTGTTTGCAATAGCCACTTCGGGATGTGCTCCGCCTTCCTCTGTCGTAAGTTTCGGTCCGTTCTGCCAATGTATGAGTCACCGCAACTGCAAGTGAACTGGTAGATAACATGAGAGGCAGAGTTTTCCGAGAAAGAACGATCGGGGCAATGGAGATTCATCCTACGGGTTGAAGGCAACAGGCGCAATTCCGCTGCAGGATCTGCGCGATCAATGGCTGACTTCAACTTTCGACTTACCTCGGTGATATTGTGGTCACCTGTGTAAGGAAGGGTGATAAAAACCTGCTTCTTCGGCACTGAATGTGGTTGGGGAGAAGCCACTCGTTCTTTGCAATGAATTTCAATAAATTTGGCTGGATATCCATTCGTCAGCAGAACACTCTTTAAGAGCTCCTCTTCAGCCTTTAGATGATCGGCTGTGCATATTTTCCTTGCTCGGTGAAAAATTGTTCGCAATAAACTACGTTTGTAAGCCACGGGCGCGAATGAAGAGAATTGTAGGTACTGCCCACTCCATGTGGCTTTTCGATAAACAGACCTACCAAGTGTACTGTCGAAACGCCTAGAAATAAGGACCTCTAAGAATGGTAGTGAGTTATCGAGCTCTTGTTCATGTGTGACACGGAGATTTCGATGAGTGGAATTAAACTGATGTAAAAGAGTAATAAAATGATTAAAATCGGTAAATATTAGAATGTCATCGACATAACGCTTATAAAGCAAAGAACGGTCAATATAATCTGATAGTCCATCTTCTACCATTACAAGTAAATTATCAGCTATTTCCCACATCAACACGGCCCGCGAAAATCTTCACAAGTTTATAGAAACCAAAAGTCGCTTCGCTGCTATGCTAGCCGACCTTACCCTGATATGCCGAATAAAGTTCGAGGATTTTGCCAAGGATACCGTTAATAAAACCGCTGCCTAAACGCTTCAGAGTCTCCAATGTTCTTTGGATCGTACGATTAGCAAACCCAATTTTCCCAATGATGCCCTGAAACATGTCCACACCTTGTCAAGCAAACAGTTTACGCAAGTGCAGTTAGAAGTGCTCTCTCTGGGCTTAAAATACAAACTTCCGCCGAAAAAAAAGTTAATCGGTTAACGAATCAAGTTCAGTTTGAAAACCTGTACGACCAGCTAAAAGTGTTGTCTTCCACCTCGCCAGAAATTGCAGGTTGGTTTCGTGCTAAAATGGTTGATGTTTCGCATCAGTTTATGTCGTCACCCATTCGCCAGCATTCTTGTCTACTCTCTGAACATTATGAGGCCATCAAACAATTGAAACAGATGCAGAACGTTGTATTTCTGAAACCGGACAAAGGCTCTGGCATTGTAATCTTGAACAAAGCTGACTATGTAATGAAAATGCGCACCGTCCTGGCTGACGATAAGAAGTTCAAATTTGACCGTACGCCAGATAATAACATTCTAGCGAAAAAACAAATATCGAGGAAGCTGCAAATTCTTTTGTTGCATGGATATATAAGTGAGCGAGAGTATAGACAGTTGAAACCGATTGGAAGTAGTACACCAAGAATGAGAGGATCACCCAAAAATTGCACAAAGCCGGTGTCCCCATGAGACCTATCCTCGCCATGAATGATTCAGCTTATCATAACCTTGCTCGATGGCTAGTTCAGCTTATTGATCCCATTCGTAGAACCCTCAGCTCCCGTTCTTTGAAAAATTCTTTTGAGTTATGTGATATTTTGGAGAACATTTCGGTGAGTTCCACACAAAAGATGTATTCAATTGACGTTGACTCGCTATTCACAAACGTTCCATTACATGAAACAGTTGAGTATTTATGTAATTTTATTTTGATTCATAATATTTCTTTGCCCATCCCTGTTGACTACATTAAAGAATTGATTCTTATGTGTACGGAAAACATTCGGCTTGAATTCG